>APFE031218154.1:14022-31653 GCA_000404065.3 Pinus taeda
GGGGGCTAGTGTGCCCTTGGTGGGGATTTGGGGGGAGCACACCCAAAAATAAAAATAGATGAAAACATTCCTTGTGAAATATTGTAATTTTGTAGCCAATCTGCGTTGTTCATTAGTTGAATGATATGAAAGTAGAAGTTATGTTAATTTAACATTTTTTCCATAGAAGAAAACCCTTAGATTATATGACGGAGTTGTATTATGGTTGGGTATGTATTCATTATTATTCTAAGCAAGAAAGAGAGAGGAGACTGTCTGAGAGTTAAGAGGAAATTATAGCAGATCTACTACACATTGTATCTCTTCATTTCATTTGATAATAAAAAGGTAATGACTAACTATTTCTCCGTGGACATAGTGGAAATTGGTTAAACCACATATATCTGGCTCTCTTGTTTTATGTGTTTCTGTATTTGTGCTTCTACAATATTTTTTGTATTTCATTGCTCCGTTAATTAATTTGTAACATCAATACAATTAGGGAAATTCAAAAAACATATTGCACTAAAGAAAAATCCTTTGAGGATACCACAACATTATGCAATGATTTTATTAGCAACCTTTACAAATATCCACATGAAGGATCAATTACAGGAGTGATTGTAATTCCCTATTTTTTCCCAACATTTATGGAGGAGGAAGACAACCTAAACTTGATGACTCAAATCACTAAGAAGGAAGTAAAAGTGGCTTTACATTCCATCAAAAAAGACAAAATTCTATGCGTAGACTCGTGGACTTAGAATTCTATGATGGTTTCTTTCAACAAATTAGGGATGATCTCCTCAGAGTGTTTGAAATTCACGTCAAAGGGGGAAATCCATGATCACTTCAACACAACCTTTCTAGGTTTGATTCCTAAGCTATATTTTCCCCAATCATTTGAAATTATAGGCCGATTTCACTTTGGAATTGTATTTATAATATTATTGCAAAAAATATTGGTGTTTGCCTCTGACCTATCTTTTCGAGGAACATTTCTAAACAATAGTTTGGTTTCATAGATGGATGCCAAATAGATGAAGCCATAGTGGTAGGGTAGGAAAGTATCCATATCATCAATGCCTGGAATATGAATGTTTTGATAAATGTTGCAACTTCTCCCTTCTTTCATTCTTAGATAGGTATGAGGCAAGGGTGTCCTCTATCCCCTCTTAGGTTCCTCTTACCAGCTAAAGGGATTAGTAGAGTGTTAGTAGCAATGAAACAAAGAGGAGATATTGAAGATATTGAAGTGATATCCAACCTCTTTATCAATGACCTCCTCTTTTTGGATGAAATTTTACTATTTAGTAACAGATCCAAAGGGGATAGGGATTTCTCAAAAGAGGCCCTATTTCCTTTTCAGAATATGACAGGAATGATGATAATTGAATGGAGTTCATCTATTACACATGTAGATTTTTCATTGTAGGAAATTTGAACAAATCAATCTTATCTACCTTTCAAATAAAAACCTATCAAAGAAATATTTAAATATCTAATGGTTCATCTAAAGGAAAACACCTAGAGGAAAGGTAACTGGTGGTGGCTTGTGGAGAAAGTAGAAAGATACCTCTGAAATGGGTGTCAAAAGATACCATACGTGAAATGAAGAAAATGAGTAGAAAATTTCTATGGGAAGGAAATACAGAAGGTCCCACTCTCCCTCGTGTCACCTAGAATAAGGTTGCATTGCCAAAATATTGGGGAGGATGGGGGCTGAAGGACCTCCCCCATTTCACAAAATTATTATCAAAAAAATCCAGTTGGAGGGTCATATATATTGAAAACCTATGGACCACAATTGTTTCGAGGAAATTTATTTTTCCCCTCTTTGGATGAATGGATAAAAGCCCTATAAAATAAACAACCAATTTGTTAAAAATCCCGAAAGAAAGTGTGCATTATTTCAATCTTGTAGGAACTGAATTGTCCTGGAACATAGGAAATGAGGAGATATTTAGAATCTAGATGGACCTTGGGTTGGGAGGCCAAAAAATGTTAGCCTCCCAATGGAATTAGTTACTATCGTGAATGAACAATGGAAAGTATACTTGAGCTAGATAGTTGATAAAAAAGGATCCAATTTATTGTCCGAGGGATGGATTAATGTAGAGAAACTCTAGTTATATAATAAGTTCAAAAATATTTGGAAAACGTACATATCAACTTTAAGAAGAACACACATAAGAACTATTGATCATGAAGATACCCTAAGATGGCTTCATGTAGGTTCAGGTGTCTATGCCCCTAAATTAGAATATATTTTGTAGGTAATTTTACAGTTTCCAGTAGGTCCTCGTTAGTGGTGGCCTAAGATATGGCAAATAACTATCTAGCCCAAACAATACTATCCTTATCATGTGTAATCAAGAACAAAATTCCAACTTAGGACAATTTACAAAAGCGATGGAAAGAAGGTAAAAGTTGGTGCAGATTGTGTAAAAAAGATGTTGTTTCCCATACCCTGCAATAGTAGAGAAAACCAAGGTAACCAATGAGCAAAAAAGGGTTTCTTTGGTTTTCCAATCCCAAAAGTTATCTTTTTTACACCAATTTTGGACTATGTTGAGGATTTCCACCCTCCCTATATCCTTTTAGTTCTACAAGTTTTCCAACTAAGGTTATATTGGTACTAAATCCCATGATATTTATATTATTTCACTATCTCTAGTGAGCTACTTTGGAAAGAAATGTGATTGGTTTGTATCATATTTTTAGTATTTGCAATGTATCATTGAAATTAGAATAAGATCATCTACATATAAAAGTGTCTTCACCACTTAGCATGCTAAATGCACACTCTCTCCATCCACATTACTTAACCAAGCTTCTAGCCTATCAATGTATAAACCAAAAAATGTAGGGGACAGAGGAAATCCTTGTTTAATGTCAATATCACTACCAAAACATTCAAACATTCCTACATCTGTTCAGATTTCAACTCTAATCTTCTCACAAAGTCTATTAACTCGGAATCCATATCCATCTAGGAAGCCCAACTCTCCCATTCTACTCCATAGTAGATAAGAAATATGTCAAAGGATTTTTAAAATTCCACAAAATAGAAATAGGTTGTTTCACCTTGTTTGTCCAAAATTTTCTCCTTCAAATGTCTAAGGGTGACACAATGATTAATGGTAGATTTCTTAGGTCTAAAACTCGCTTCATATTTTTCCCTCTTTCCCTTTTCCCCTCATATTCTAATTAGAATACGAGAGATTACATAGACAACAAACACAAGTGACATAATATGAAACCACACACTCTATTGACAAGAAAATGTCATATAACCTTTAAATTTATAGGCACATATGATCCTTCTAGATTCAAGATATCCAAAGACCTTTATTGGCAACTCAGCCTTATATATTTTCTAGACTTTTCCTTCCTCCTTTCTTATTCCTTTCTATTGCCTTCCGAGACTTTTCCATTTTCCATTTCTACATTATTCTGACATCCCCCACTAATGTAGAAATGGATTTTCTACAAGGCCAAGATGCTTTCTAAAAATTTCAAAGTTTATCTTACAAAGTGGTTTGGTAGATATGTGAGCAACATTATCATTTGTATTACAATTGACTAGATCAATTTCTTTTGACTCGATGTTTTCTCTTACAAAATGATAGTGAATTTCAATATGTTATGTTCTTGCATGATACACTAGGTTGTGCACCAATTTAATGGAAATTTGATTATCACACTTAAGAATAGTTGGCTTTATTTGTTATTCTTCTACATCTTTAGCAATACATCTCAACCAAACAACTTCACAAGTTGCACTTGTCAAGGATTTTTATTTTGCTTCTATCGATGACAAGGAAATAGAAGGTTGTTTCTTGTTGCTCCATGACACAATATCTGATGCAATATTGAATGAATACCCATAGGTTTACTTGTTATTGTCAGTATTCTATACCTAATCACAATCATAATAAATTTCCGACTAAACACCACATTCATTAGTATTCTATTTGTTCAACATGATTGGTTGAATTGGATTAAGTTTGAATGAATGGTTGATTTAGTTGTGTCAGAGGTTGATCCAGGTGGATGTTGGTGGCCACCCACCTATGCCATTTGGACCCCCACAATTGTCTCTTTCAGCATTTTCAGTTTCCTAAATTGTAGCACAACTTACTATTTTTAGCAGTTTTTCGGGTCCTGAACTTCCAGAGCCATTTTGAGGCCCTAAACGACGTTTTTTGGGGAATCCAAGGGAAACATGGGCCCATGAAATGGATCGATGTTGCCTATTCCAACAATGATAGTGCTCGAATAGATCTTTCTAATGAGCTATTGTACGCGTCAAACAGAGATCGCATGCCAAAGTTACGACCCCGGGAAATTGATGTACCAATTTACCCAAAACGGGGCCCACAATTTGGCGTTTCATTTTCTAAGGGTCGGTTTTGGAATGTGAAGGGTTTTCCATTATTTCTCAATAATAAATAGGCCTTCGAGCCTCATTGTAATAGAAGTTCGGAACAATTCAGAGACATGTAGCCGCACATCTCTTCTCAGAGATAAGCTACCATCGTCCTAGCTGGTTTATTTCCAATTCTGGTTGTAAGCATATTTTGGTATTTTCCATTAATGAAACGAAGTGTTATTTCCGCTGCATCTCTTTATTTATGGTTATCGCATCTCTGTATTTATGGTTATCTCTGTAATCTATTGCGTTCCTATTTAAATCCGGATCAGAGGTTCACTGATTGTTTGATTCAGTATGTTAGAGGTTTTAGTAATTGATTAATTTAGTTATGGTTGATTCAGAGATTGATGATTGAGTTTCAATGATTGGTTTTGATGGTTGTATTGCATTGTTGATTGATTTTGAGATTCAATGTTACTGAAGGGTCCAATGTGAAAATTTGACGAAATGTGGGCTTCATATTATAGTATTGTGTATGAAGAGTATCTACAGTGAAAATTTATGAAATGTGGTCCGTGGAAGATACTGAGGGTTGGAGCCTTTAGTGAGGAAGTAAAAGATTCCTGCAAGTAGTGCCTGGTGATCTGATCAAGGGGCTAGGATCCCTTCCAGTAGTAGTTGGAGAATGAGTGAAGGTTGTAGCCTTTCGTAGGTCGAAGCCTACGTACTAGTAAATATATCAGCTAGTACAAGAACTGAGGGGTTGTAGATCCCTTCCAGCAGAAGCTAGAGAATGACAGAAGGTTTTAGCATTCTATAGGTGGGTGCCTGCGTACTGATATGAGTTTTCACCCATACAAGAATGTAAACATATTTTCTTATTATTAAAATAAGACAGAGATGACAACAACTCATGGATTTCACCTAGATTGTGTTTCCACCTTATATTTTGGTATTCATGTGTGATGCTTATTTGTGATGGTTTATTCTGTTATTATTGCACATGGTTACTGTTTAATGTTTAATATAGTACTAATGCACTAATTAAATAGCAACATAAAATGAATTAACTGAATAAAAATTTCACTGGATATACATTGGTTTCCTTAAGAACAGTTGTGTGCAGATGGGAGTTCCCTTCACTAAAGTAGCATATCTAAATATGATTATGGAAAGGAAAAAGTTATTGTCAGTATTCTCTACCTAATCACAATCATAATAAATTTTTGACTAAACACCACATTCATTAGTATAGAAAATATCAAAATTAATAGTTCCCTTTAGATATAGAGGGACCTTCTCTCTTTCTCTCCAATGGATTTCATTAGCCTTACGCAAAACTTGACTAAGGATAATTATCATATATACTATATTGGGTCCGGTAGTGGTGAGGTAGTTCAAACTTCCCACTAGATAATGACACAAAGTGTCGTTTACATCTTTAGTGCCATCATCAATATATAATCTAGAAATTTTCTCTAATGTTATTGACAATGCTTTACATTCACTCATGTTAAACCTTTTGAGAATTCATATTATGTATTTTCTTTGAGTGATGAGTGTCTTTCAAGATTCCCTCCAAATTTCAATACCCAAACAGTAATCCAAATTGCTGAGGTCCTTCATTTCAATCTCCTGTGACAATTTTCCTTCAAATTATTTAATTAATTGAGATGAAATCCATTTTTTATGAGCTCATCAACATAAACATATATCAAAGGGATATTCTATTTTTCATCCTTATTGATGTATATATTCGGATCAGTCTTATTTTTCTCAAAACCCTTACAATGGAAGAAATAATCAATCTTTTCATAGCAATATCTTGGTGCTTATTTTAAACCATATAAATCCTTTTTTAATTTACAAACAAGATACTCCTTCCCATTTTGAATATTCTCCTTGTTGCATAAAAAAACTTGGGTGATGAGAGCGGAGGAGAGGGCGATAATTAGGGTTTTGCAGCAATGATCAGGGCTGGAATCGCGGGACGACGGAGTCTCCGAGTGAGGTCTCCAACGAAGAATTCGAATAGTTAAGGAATCCTAAGTATGAAATAGGGGGTTTTACAAGCCATTGAGAACTGAGGGAAGCGATGGAGAGAGGGAAAGGGAGGGGAGAGATCCCCTCCAAAAACGTAGCAGCAGGTGAAGCAAGTGGGAGCAGGCCACAGAATAGGGCAAGGGGGAGCAGCAGAGAGGCACCGGTCCTCGGGAACCAGTGGCAAACCAAAACAGGAGGCTGATGTCGGCCAAGGGCACAGGAAAAACCCAGTTATGTAATTCGTAATAACAAACTTGAGGAATATAGATTCTATATGAGATACCATGCTTTAATCTGCAAATTTATTGGATTTTGGCCTACTGAGAGGGATTTAGTAAAATGGATCCAACAGCATTGAAAGCCAAAAGGACATATAGATTTAAAGCTGGGGGCGAAAGGGTTTTTTACAGTAATCTTTGCCAACTTGGAAGACAAGGAGAAAACCATTGAGGAAGGGCCATATTTCATGAATAATGCAGGACTGTTTATGAGGCACTGGGAAGAAAGATACAATCCAGAGAATGAGAGAATGCTTGCGGCCCCTATATGGGTCAGACTATTTGGCTTACCGGTAGAGTTTTGGGACCCGAACATTCTTGAAGGAATTGGTAATTCTATCGGGACCTTTCTCAAAGTGGTTGAATAAACGAAGAGGGGGAAGTATATGTCTTATTCCAGAATATGCATATATATGAACATATCAGAGCCACTACCAGAATACATAGAGTTAGAATACTAGGATGAGATCTGGCAGCAGCCTCTGGACTATGAGCATATTCCCTTTAGGTGCAGACGGTGCCATGAGTATGGACACCTGATCAGGAAATGCCCGCAGAATAGAGAAGAGGAGACCATCAAAAAACAAGAAGTAGAACAAAAAAGGGCAGAGAAAACAGAGGGTGGATAGGCAGGTTTTTAGGAGGTCAGCAGAAGGAAGAGATCAGGGAAAGAAGGAGAAAAAACACAAGAAAATCGTAGCCTATAGTAATAGAAAGCCAGAACAAATTTCAAGTCCTGTAGGAAAATGAAGATGAGGAATCGGATGCAATGGATGAGGAAGACGAGACCGAAAGAGTTCCAATGGAAGTGGGTAAAGAAACAAGGGATGAAAACACAACAGTGGTTGGGGAGAATGAAGAGGAGATGGGAGTAACTCCTGAGATAACCCCAGAACAAATCCAGATGGAATCTGGGTCACAAAATGATTCAGGGACAGAAGAAGAGAAAATTATGAGGAAGCTGATATAGGAATGGAAAAACCTTGACGAGAGATTTATACTAGAAACCCAGAAACAGTTATACAAGGATACATTCCAAAAATACAAAGAAAAAAGAAGCAGAGCAAGGGAAGAGATAACAGGACAAATAGGGGAATATGAAAGTAACAACATAGGATTGGAAGGCACTGGCAAAGGAGGACGGAAAAGGGGAGGAAGAACCCTAAACGAGACAATTCAGGCCGTAGGAGAGATTCTGGTTAACTTGGGCAAGGTTATACCTCTATCGGAGATATTCCAAAAACCACCCAAGAAGTTATAAATGATAATTACTTCCTGGAATATTAGGGGTCTCAATAGTAAAGGAAAACAAAGGTATTTAAAGGAGAGACTAAGAAAGGACAAACCAGGAATTGCAATAATCCAAGAAACGAAGATCACTATGCAGCAGATGGAAAGAATAGTTAAAAAATTCAAAATTTAGTACAAAGTTATGGGTCAGGATGCAATCGGCACTGCAGGAGGGTTAGCAATAATGTGGAACCCGGAGGAGCTAATTTTTGAAAATTGGACCAGTCTACCCAGAATCCTAACTGGCTCCTGTAGAGTGATAGGATCTGCAGAAAGAGTCCTCATTACAGGGGTTTATGGACCTCATATAGCAGGGGAAAGAGAAAGCTTCATAAAGAATGTGAAGGAAGTCAAAGGACTCTGCCCAGAAATGCCACGGATAATAGGAGGAGATTTTAATTTGATCAAAACATTGGATGAGAAAAAAGGGGGAATAAGGAGGACATATAAGTTTATGGATATGTTCAACCATATGATTGTTGATCAGAGGCTGGTAGATATGCAAACCATAAATGGTATATATACATGGAATAACCATCGAGGAGGAAAAAACCAGATCGCCTCCAGATTGGAAAGGTTTCTAGTATCTCAGTCGATGATGAATAGAGACGTATTTCTGGAAGCCAAAATAATGGCAGCCCTTGGTTCAGACCATTGGCCAATAAGGTTGGAGATAGATATTAAGAAAAACTCTGGAAAAAAGCCGTTCAGATTTGAATCCTTCTCGCTAAGGAATCCTTAGTTTTTGGAAAAGGCAGAGGAATGGTGGACTCAAAGCACACTGCAAGGAAAAGGGAAAATGCACACTTTCCGGCTAAAACTAAAAGAATTGAAGGGGAAGATTAAAAAGTGGAATGGGGAGGAGTTTGGGAACATAATGGAGGAGAAACAAAGATTAGAACAAGAAATGGAAGAAATCAAACAAAGAATAATACTAGAAGGGAGATTTGAGGAAAGTTGCAAGGCAGAAGGTATCTTAATAAGTAAATTGGAGGAGAGAAGGAAGCAAGAGGAGATTCTATGGAGACAGAAATCCAAGATCAACTGGTTAAGGGAAGGAGAAAGAAATACAAAATTCTTCCATCAGGCCATGGTACAACATAGACAGAGAAACAAGATTTTATCCATAAAAAACGAAGCAGGGGAAAGGGTAATAGAGAAAGAAGGGATCGAGAAAGTCTTAGTTGAGTATCATAAAGACATCCTGACCGAGCCTTAAAATGATTGGGCTGCAACTATTGAGAAGATTTGTAAAGAAATTCCCAAGTTGGTTACAGAGGAACAGAACAAAGCCCTGATGCGCGTAGTGATTACAGAAGAGTTAGAGGAAATAGTGATGAACATGAAGAAAGGAAAGGCCCCAGGCCCGAATGGGTTTACAACGGAATTCTATCAAGCAGGATGGTGATTTCTGAGTAAAGAGATTTTGGAATTAGTTGAGGAATCATGTTTGAAGTAGAAGGTATGGCCAGCATTAAACTCAACCTTCTTTACTTTAATCCCGAAGAATGCCAACTTAGATAATGCGCAGGGCTTTCACCCAATTGGTTTAGGTAATGTCATTTATAAAATCATCACCACATTGATAGCAAAAAGGATAAAACCCCTTCTGGCAAATCTAATCTCCCCGGAACAAACAGGGTTTGTCGAGAGAAGACAAATTCTCGACGGACTGGTGGTAACACAGAAAGTCATCCACACCATCAAGGAAAAGAAGCAAAAAGGAATGATGATAAAGTTAGACTTGTCTAAAGCGTATGACAGACTGAACTGGAATTATCTCAAAAGAGTCTTGGAGTCCTTCGGGTTCAACAATAGATGGGTAGATTGGGTCCTCAGTATGATTTCAACACCGAATTTCTCAATTCTAATTAATGGTATACCCTCATCTCCCTTTAATGCGTCAAGAGGAATAAGACAGGGGGATCCTCTTTCGCCCTTCCTATTTATTCTGATGGCGGAGGGGTTAGGGAGGTTATTCAAAAAGGAACAAAGGGAAAGAATAATCAAAGGGCTCAAGCTATGGGGGAGCAATATTCCAATCACCCATCAACAGTTTGTTGATGACATAATGCTATTCTGCGAAGCAACAGTAAAATAAGTTAACGGTATAAAAATAATCTTAGACACTTTCATGGAGGCCTCAGGCATGGAAATAAACAAGGAAAAGTCCTGTACATTTGTGTTCAATAACCTCGATTCAGTTGAAGCCCATCTTACAAGGATTTTAGGGTTCAAACAAGGAGAGCTACCAACTAAGTACCTTGGAAATTAGATTGATTTTCATCCAACCAGAATGGTAAACTGGCTACAGGTTATAGAGAAAATTAAGAATAAAATGGAAGGATGGGCATTCAGAACCTTGAACATAGCGGGGCGTATTGTCCTGGTTAAATCGGTTCTACAAGCAATACCCATTTATCCTATGTCCATAATAGCGACAGCCAAAGGAGCTTGTTCCAAGATAAAAGAGCTATATACTAAATTTATTTGGGGAGGCCCTAATCAACAGAGGAAATGGGCCTTAGTTTCCTGGAAACATCTGTCAAAAAGGAAAGAGGAAGGAGGCCTTGGTTTGAGAGACCCAGAAATGTTAAACAGGGTGTTGGGTGCAAAATTATGGTGGTGGTGGATGAGAGGGGGCAATGATCTCTCGAAGAGGATATGGACGCATAAGTACAATATGCCAAGAACTACGGAAGAAATCCTAAGGGTGGAAGAGAACCCAAAAGGATCTTCAATTTGGAACTTGGCCAGTCAGAATAGGAGTATAATCAATAGTCATGCATTCTGGGAAATAAGAGGAGGAAGAAATGCTAGGTTGTGGGAAGAAGAGTGGCAGTAGAGAGACAGACTAGCCAATATACCAAATCTCCAGAACATACAACAAAAAGCACTTAGGGAGGGAAAGAGATATGTTGAAGATTATTGGAGAGAGGGAGAGTCAGAAGGTATATGGAGGAAATGGCGAAAGCCAGAAGAATCAATGGAAAACATCACCCAGGATCAACAAAAAAAATATGAGAAAGAAGTGGAAAGAAGGAAGATAAAAGTGAGGAATGGGGAAGATATTCTGAGGTGGGGGAAATCCATGAAAGTGTCCTTCACGGTTAAGGAAGCATACTATCTGACCAGAATGCAGGAAGGGTTGGAGATAAACCCGGAATGGAAAACCATATGGGATGGTAAATGGTGGCCTAAGATTGCCTTATTTGCGTGGCTGGTAGGCAAAGAAAGGATATTAACTTGGGATAATATCCAAAAGAGGGGCCTTCATGGCCCCTCGAAATGCAGTCTTTGCAATAAGGAGAACGAGACCCAGAACCATGTCCTGAACAATTGTTGGTATGTAGAGAAAATGTGGAACGAGACCAGAAATCTCTATGGTAAGGAAAGAAGAGACCCCAGAGATATAAAAAGAACCATCTTCCTATGGAATAAGGAAAAATTCAACTGTAAAGTCATTAAAAGGGCATGGGACTTGACAGTGGGATTCACGATTTGGTTCCTTTGAAAAGAACGAAACCGAAGAATTTTCATTGGGAAACATATAGAACCAGAAGAAACGTGGAAGGGTATCCTAAGGGTTGTGAAGGAAACAATCCTAGCGGAGGATTGGAATGAAGAGGAGTGGAAAACGAATCAGGAGGAGGGACAAATTCTGGCAAAACTGAACATGAAATATGAAATGGTTCATCCCAGAAAAGAGAGTAGACGGAATAAAGAGGCTGGAAGTCCTGATCAATTCAATTACCCTAAAGAGAGCTTCATAAAATTGAATTTCGATGGGGCCTCCAAAGGGAACCCAGGCAATGTAGGTTTTGGGGGAATCTTCAGGGACAGTAAAGGAAGCATCAGATGGATTTACGCAAAGTGGGAGGAGAAATGACAAACAACGAAGCTGAACTCTACGTAGTTCATCAAGGATTAAGGATAGCAGCGAGGAATGGCTACAGGAACCTAGAGTTAGAAGGGGATTCGCAGTTGGTAATAGAGATGATACTAAAACTTAATAATGGAAGAAACTGGGAGCAGATCGTGAGCAGCTGGACAACGGCTGGGATAGTACAAGACATAGGAGAAATCCTCAATAGTTTTGATTACCTGATAATTAATCACATCCGGAGGAAAGGAAACAAGGCAGTGGACTTCCTTTCCAACTGGGGGAGTAATGATCAGTTAGGGAAGGTTGACAAGAATTGGCAGAATGAAATGGAGAAACCGAAGTGGAAGGAACTGGTCATTATAATAAATCAAGACCATGAGATAGCCACGTACCAACACGAATGAGCATAAGAGATCCCCAATTGGGAAGAACTGGACGGCGGGCGAAGGATAGAGGTACAAGCGGGTGGGAATAATACCCATTACAGGAGAAGATTAGGTAATGATGGCCCGATGCAGCCGGGCTATTAAGAAGACTGACAATTCAAGGTGGAGAGCCAGGGGAAAAGGGAGGACGAGAAGTGATCAACATGACCTGTCAGATGGAAATTGCAAGTCTACATGCTCAAGTAAGGAACGACAGGATAGGGACAGTGATCGGCGGAACAAGTGGCAGGAGGACCACGCCCGCATCGCAAGGGAGTGGTGGAGAAGAAAGGTGCACAAAGGCAGATGGCTTAATAAATACCACAAGAGCAGAGCGGTTCGAAGGTGCATAGGGAGGAGGAGAGTAGCGAGGAGAACAAATTCAGAAGGAAGAGAGAAGCAGGGGGAGGAGATCAAAGCTGAGACGAAGGATAGGATGGAAACCAGGAAGCAAGGGAATAGCAGGGAGACCGCAACTACTGAAAGGGTTAATAAATGGAGCGTCTAGGATAAGGGAAAAGCTCTGGAGCAGGACGCCGGAGTCACAGTTATGGTATCGGAGGACAGTGAAAACGAGGTAGAATTGCTCGGCCCGGATGAGAACAATTTCCCTCAGTCATGGGCTAAACGAGGAAGAAGAGGCGTCGTTGAAGCAAAGGGCAGTCAGGAGTGTTGGGGGAACGAAGGATGGACACAATGTGAACATGGAGGAATTAAAGACGAAGGCAAGGAATATGACCCAAGTAGGCGTACTGTGGTAGGAGAGGGTAGTAGAAGAAGGGGTAGGGGAGGTCGAAAAGGACAGCACGGCAGGGGCATGCGAAAAACAAGGAACCAAAGGGGGGAGGAGGCTCCGTCTCACGGAAGGAAAACCAGGACTTCAATGGGGAGGAGAGTGCAACTGGCTGAGCAGGCCTACTACCAAAACACCAATAAAGGAGTCAGGAGAATTATACATCATTTAGAAGAGGAGGCCATGCAGGAACAATCTGATCCAGAAATGGAGGACTGGGTCTATCTTCTTCCGGACCCCGGCCAAACTAGAGGCTGCATGACCCTGTACAAACAATGTTTTCATGTGTATTGGGTCATGAAGAGATTACTTGCCAAAATCATGGAGCAAGTAGCAATGGAGATGGTTGAGCTCTCTCAGGGGATTCCCACTCTCAGGAAGGAGCTGAAGAACATCCAAATGACCCTCCTCATGTAGGACAGGAGAATGGATGAAATCCAACAGCAGCGAAAGCACCGCCACCTTGATCTCGAGAAGGATATGGACCAACAGACAGGCAAGGAGGCATAGTCTGGATGTTCTTACTTTTTGGTTTTTTATAGGAAGACTGTAGAAAGTAACTTGTCTATCAAATTTTGTAATGTGGAATATAGTAGGAAGACTAGGAAAATAGGTAGTCTCTTTGAATGTACTGTGCATATAGCCTGGGCAAATAGACTGAAGGTGTTTTATTTTTATATGGCATTAAAAGACTTAAGATGGCCAAAGTACCTGGTTTCCCATTGGGCGGGTTGAGGTCATCACATTTTTGTAATGATTTTGACCTGATGAAATAGAAGAGGTAGTCCCTTCGCAGTTTACAAAAAAAAAAGATGCTCCTGCCCATTTTTAATAAATTATTTAGGTTGTTATAAATACAATTCTTCTTTGAGATCACCATTTAGAAAAGCATATTTCACATCTAATTGACATTTTTTCAATGAGGCTTGTAGCTAATCTAATGATAATTCTCATTATATTTAAGTTAACTACACATTCAAAAGTATCTTCATAATATATTCCTTTGGTTTGTGAGTAACCTTTGGCAATGAAACAAGCTTTTCACTTGTCTATCCTAGCATCTGCATTAAACTTTGTTTTATACAACCATTTTCATCCTATGGGAACTTTATGATTAGGCAGTTGAGTTAAATCCCATGAGTTATTTTTTATTATAGAGTTATATTCCACATGCATTGCATCTCTCCACTCTTTAAATTCTTTAGCCTCTTCATAGTCGGAAGGTTCAACCACATTCATTACATAACTCATTAGTGCATAATATTTATACCTTATAGGGAGTTGAGTTTTTTTTAATGATCTCGTTCACATTCTCTTGCTTTTGCCTTCTTCTAGACTTCATGGAGTTGTCCTAATTTCATCTTTTTATCCTCTTGTTTGAGTGCTCTAATTGTTTGATGATTCATGTTCTTGGACATTTACCTATTTGTTTTATTCTTATTGTACCTATTCACATAAAACATTTGGATGTATCTTGACATATCATTATATTTTCAGAAAATGTATTCAATGGACCATTATTATTACCACCTTCATGTGAATTCTCATAAATACACATACCTACCTGTCATTAATTTATGCGATTTGGGATAAAACAATTTATATGCTTTTTAATCATCAAAATAACTAATAAATATGCATGTAACTCATTTTTTATCTAGATTCCATCTTTCATCTATTGGAATATGAGAAAATGTTTTGTAAGCAAATACTCTCAAATGATTGAAATTTTGTTTATATCCATGAAATATTTCGAATGGTGTTTCACATTCTAAAATTTTGGTAGGACTCATATTTTTCAAGTAAACAATTATTTTAATAGCTTCTCCCTACAAAGCATTAGAAATGTTTTTACCTTTCAACATACTATGAGCACATTTTACCACTGTTCTATTCTTTCTATCAGCAACTCCATTTTGCAGAGGTGCATTAGACACTATAATTTTTTGTTGGATTCCATGAATTTTACAGTAATTAATGAAACCTCCTCATTTGTTTACCCACCCTGATTTGATCTAAGTATTTTTTGGTATTTTCCATATTGTTTCTTAACCATATTCTTGAATTCTTTAAAATATTCAAATACATTACTTGTTTTTCTAATGAAATAAACCCAAGTGTACCTACGTCTACCATAAAAGAAATAAGAAAGTACCAAACTATGCCAAGTGATATTGTTTGCATGGGACCACAAATACTAGTATGAATTAGTTATAGGTTTTTTGTTTTTTCATTGTGTACAAGGAATTCATTTCTATGTTGTTTTCCTAAAGCACATGCTTCATATCCCATACGTTTATTTTTTAAAACAGGGAGTCCTTGAACCATTGATTTCTTTTGAAGCATCTCTAAGTTGTTGTAGCTCTCACATTCAAGTTATATGATCCTTATGTCCTTGTACCTATGGAAACAAACGTTTAGTTATTTTTGATATATTTGAGACCGCAAATAGACGTAAAAAATCCATTTTTAAATCTTGATGAGTATTCGCATAGAAAAATATTAAGTTATTTTTAATTCTAGGAACATGAATAGCATTATGAATCTCTTTCATCTGTCCATTAGGTAAGTTTATGGTTATTACTCGATACCATTGTAATTTAAGTGAGTTGTTTTCTCCTAAATAAACATATAATCTATTAAGGTTTTCAAAATACGTATCAAAACGATCCTTGTTATAGGACATATGAGCCTATGCACCTAGATAAACATCCCATGCATTAACATTGTTAGTTTTTCAATGCAACGAAACTTATGAAATGAAAAATGTATCATTGTTAACAAAATTGGTACTATGTTTTATCATTGTATTTTCTTTCATAACAAACTTCCTCAGAAATATGATCATATGTTAGTCTTCTTGACATGAGTCTCCAAATTGAGATTGAGCTATACCTTTTTTTCTTTTCTTGAAATCTACAAGCTTTATTTTTTTCCTATTAAATCTATCAAGAGCATACATATGAAAACATAAAAAAAAAACAATGAACAAAAACTAGGGAACTCTGGTTCTCAATCCATGAGCTCTACTCTCATTCAAATGTCATATATCCATGCGAGAAATGAATACATTATTATAGAGACAACATATTTATAATTCGATTATCAATTATTGGACTAAAATCTCATTCTAATCTACTTCCCCTAATAATTTGTTCAATAATAACTTTGAATACACACTACATCTATTAATTTTCTTCCTAGCTATTTTGTCAGCAATTACATAACATAACTTAAATAGCATTATCCTCAACACTCCCCCTTCAATCTTAATGAGGTGATCCCAAGCATATCCAACATCCATTTAAACTTCTCTTTTGATATTTCTTTTGTGAATATATGTACAAGCTAATCATTTGTTGTACAAAACTTTATTTCAATTTCTCCTTTTAACACACAGTCTCTTATGAAATTATATTTGGTATCAATATGTTTGGTGCGATTATGAAACATAATATTTTTTGTTATGGAAATGATGGACAAGTTATCACAATAAATATTTGTGGCATGCTTTTGTTATTGTTTTAGATCTAATAAGACTTTCTTCAGCCAAATTTCTTCACATGTTGTCACTGTTGTTGTGATATACTCTACCTTTTTTGTGTAGGTTTTAACCCCGTATAGAAATTACTTGCATATGAATTCTAAATCACAGGAAAAATAAAAATGTGAGAGCATAACACATCAAACACATATACACAGAGATTTCCCACTGGATCTCAAAACCAAGACTACTAGCTTGATTTTTCATTATATTCCTTTCAATTTTACAATACATATTTATACACGTCGAAGCATCCAATACCATGGACCGAAAAACCATCGCGTCCAAAACCATGGACTGAAAACCATCGCGTCCAAGAAACATGTGCGAAAATCATGCACAAAACCATAGGTGGATCCGCCCAACCTAACATAGGGTCCAAAACCTAAATTTTCCAGGGCACTGCCCCAGACCCCATAAAGTGGGGTTACGGGTACCCCTCAAACCCCTTGTTAACTATGTGGAAAGAATATAACACAACCCAACAATCTCCCACTTGTTTTTTTCCTTCCACAAGGGGCCAAAGGAAAGCTTAGTCATTTTTCCAGCGCTGAAACGCCCATTGTTTCTCTACACCAAGAGAACTTCTCAGAGCTCACAGATTTTGTCAATGCATCTGCAGTATTCTTCAAAGTGTCCACCTTTACCAGCAACACCTTTTTGTCTTCTATCATATCCCTCACAAAGTGATACTGAACATCAATGTGCTTTGTCTTTGAATGATAAGCAGGGTTCTTTGCCAAGAAAATTGCACTTTGGCTGTCACAGTCTATCGTTATAGCTCCCTGTACTAACCCCATACTTGAACACAATCTCTGCAACCAAACTGCTTCCTTGCTTGCATGAGTGGCTGCCATGTATTCTGCCTCTGTAGTTGATAGTGCCACTACAGATCGTTTCTTACTCATCCAACTGACTGCACCTCCAAATAGGTTAAACACATACCCACTTGTAGATCTTCTCTGATCCAGATCTCCAACCCAGTCTGCATCAACAAAGCAACGGATATCCAACA
>APFE031218154.1:33579-60364 GCA_000404065.3 Pinus taeda
CACCTTTATCTTCTTCTCTATCTGATTTTCCACCAGAGCCTTAAATTCTTTAAACCTGACAAAGACTTCAGATTTCTTCTTAAGGAAATATATCCATGTATTCCTTGAGAAGTCATCTATAAATGATACATAGTACACAGACTTACCCAGTGATGGAACTTTCACAGGTGCAAACACATCACTGTGCACAAGCTCTAATATTTGTTTCGTCCTCTTACCACCAGAGGGGAAACTCACCCGATTCTGCTTCCCATATACACAATTTTCACAGAATCAAGAGAGCTATTACTCATACCTTCTACCATACCTTTACCATGAAGTATTCGAAGGCCCTTCTCTCCAATATGTCCAAGCCTTTGATGCCACAACATGGTCGTCTCTCCAGAGACCACTAGATATTTTACTCCATTTTCAGGAACCATAGAACTATTGCACCTATCAACAACAATGCTACCTTGTAGCTTGTACAAAGTTCCAATCCAAACTCCCCGCATCAATACCAGTGCTCCTCGAACAATCTTGCATGTATTCTTCTCGAACACTGTCTTTACACCTGCATCACCCAACTTTCTTACAGAAATCAGATTCCTGGCTAACGCAGGAATATGCAGAACACCCAGAAGGGTTCTAACCCTTCCACCTTGCAACTTCAACTTTACTTTTCCGTGACCAATGGTTCTAACCTTCCTATCATCTCCTAACAAGACATCACCACCATCATATTTCTCATACTCGCAAAACCACTCTCTATGGGGAGTGAAGTGAAAGGATGTGCCTTAGTCAATCAACCATGCCTCATGATCTACATGTGTACTTGAAGAAGCCAAGTACACATCCCCACCTTCGTCTGAGGTGGTTTTCGCCTCTGCAGAAGGAGCATCATCAGATCCCTTTCCTTTATCAAGAGCTTTAGATTTACACTCGCTTCTGAAGTGCCCTTCCTTTCCGCATTTCCCGCACACCACCTTTGTGGGTTTTCCTGGAGATTTAGATCTCCCTCTAGATTTAGATCTCCCACTCAATGACTTATTTTTGTTTCTGTGCTAGGACCATCCTCATACAGACAAGGCATCACCATTCTGGTTGTCCATATTTTTCCATCTCATCTCCTCTGTCAACAAGACTGAGACTATTTCATCAAACTGCAAAGAAGTTGCATTGCTACCTATTGCAATCACCAGACTATCCCACGAGTCTGGTAGAGAACACAACAAACTGATGCACTTATCTTCATATGAAATTTTAATATCAACAGATAATAACTAACTTACCACAGTATTAAACGCATTCAGATGCTCTGTCATCGAGTCTCCATCTTTCATCCTCAGGTTATACAGCTTTTTCCGTAGGAACAATTTATTCACGAGAGACTTAGATTGGTACAAAGTCCCTAACTTATCCCATAAAGCCTTCGCCGTAGCTTCCCCTGATACATTCAACAATAATGAATCTAAGACACACAATCGTATTGTGCTCTTTGCCTTCCGATCCAACTTCTTCCATTCTTCATCGATCACTCCCGTTGGTTTAGTACCCGGATCTACAACGATCCACTAATCTTTATCCACCAACGGATCCTCCATCTTGAGTTTCCACAACTCAAAACTCTGACCATTGAACTTCTCAATCTCTATTTTTTCATTGTTCACCATCTTCTTTCACCACCAGAATCGATCTCGCAGATCTCCCACTGAACAGGGTCTACCACAAGCCTGAGCGAAACCCCTTAGCAACAAAGGCATCCCCTTGAAGCCAAAACAGCTCTGATACTAAATGTAGGATTTAACCCCGTACATAAATCACCTATGTACGAATTCTAAATCACAGGAAAAATAAAAATGCGAGAGCATAACACGTAAAACACATATACACAGAGATTTCCCACTGGATCCCAGAACCGGGACTACCAGCCTGATTTTTCATTATGTTCCTTTCAATGTTACAATACATATTTATACATGCTGAAGCATCCAATACCATGGACCGAAAAACTATAGGTAGGTTCGCCCAACCTAATATAGGGTCCAAAAAAAATTTCCCAGGGCGCTGCCCCGAACCTCATAGAGGGGGGCTACCCGCCCCCCTCAAACCTCCCTCTGAACCACTACTGCACAACGAAGTGGGGGCTCCACCCCCCCTCTAAGCCCCTGGTTCACTACGTAGGTTAGTCATGGAAATAATATAACACAACCCAACAGGATTGAGTGCAAGTATTGTGATATTGTTGGAATGTCTTGTTTTTCATGAGGTGAAGAAGGATTGAATTGGAAGGATGACGCTAGATCGAACTCGCATTGGTTATAATATTTCCTCTTATCAATAATTTTTTCGAGATTCTTCCCTTATGATTGTGTTTATGTTAAACACATTCATGTGTATATCAAGCTTTCAATTCCGTGCTATTTATGAACAATAGATCATTATGCTTTGATGGGTTTTTGTTTATGTAAGTTGTGCAGTTACTTCTCAAGCAATTTAAGTATGGGAAGGAGCAGTGAAATTGGTCAAGGTAGATAAGGAACAAGTGGAAGTTACAAGTAGGTTCTCTATCCCTTATCTTATATGTTGCTTATAGGAAAAAATACAATTGCTTTGATTGTTTTTTCTAGATCAGCGACTAGATCTAGAGGGTTAGGATTTTGTAGAAACACTAAATATTCCCAAAAAAAATTGGCGACTTTGCTGGGGAGAAATTTTTCCCTTTTTAGTAGCTAAGTAGCCTCTTAGAACATTCCAATATACTATATTTGTTGTCATTTATTGAATTCAATTCTAAACCACTAAAAATTGAATCAAATTTGAGCCAAAAACACCTTCAAAATTTCTCAATGTAATCATCACACTATCTTTCACTAAGAACTGTGATGCATTGCATTTCCCGCATTGGCACAGAGTGATTTAGTGCACTGTCCATCACCATAGCGTGCACTGATCTCTTGAGGATCAATATTCCCGTCTAGGAGCTGAATTTTTTGTCAATTTTCATCTTTGATTGAATTGCTTGTTGAAAATGAATGATGTCTCATCTCTGAAACCAACTTTCATCTCTTTAATTTGGCTCTATTTAGACTAGGATTGGTGAATGTTTTTTATGTATTTGTTTTGTCATTTGCAATCCTTGTTGAAAAGTAGTTTTGATCGATTGTTCTGTCGGTAGAAAAGTGTCGTAAAATCGTGAAGTATCGTAAAATCCTCCTTCATAGATAGTCAATCGATCTATTTGTGCATTTGATTTGTATTTTCATTAAAAGTGTCGAAAATCTTCATTTCTTCAAAATTGAAAGTGTTGTTCAATCTTCCTTTCTCTCTTAGAAGAAATTGTCATAAATCACCATTTTTTATGAAAAATTATGAATTTTTTGTGCATTAGTTTTTCTTATTGCATCATTCACATTAAGAGAAACTGAAAAGAAATGCATGCATTTGCATCATAGAGTTTCAGTTTGTGTGCTAAAAGGAATGGTTTAGGGAATTGCATTAATTTGTGCTCTTTGATGTTTGTTCAAGAAGTACTTCTATGCTCTATCCCTCATACTTAGGATTTTCATTGTTGAAATTAAATGAAAAGAGTGCTTATCATTTTAGTTGCATTCTTAGGAATTTCAGAACACATTCCATGGTGAACCTTCAAAGGAAAATTTCTAAGAAAGATCAACTTAAAATAAACATCAATTAATCTAACAACGCTTTGGAACTTAATGAAAAACATCTAGAGGTCTAGGCTAGAGATGTGTTTCGGTGTCTTTAAACCTAGTGGCTGTTGTTTTCACTGAAGGTTGGGTGATTCCTCCTCTTTGATCTGATAAATGCTAGTATGTTCTTGTGCTCCCTATACCATCACGTATATAGTGGGAGACCCTAATAGGTTGAAATCTTTTATCCCTAGGAAGTCGAGTCTGTTCCCTTACCAATCGCAATGCACTAAACACAACATTCAGGAAGATTGACTGCCATACGTAAAGTCCTTGGAAATTTCTCTTTCATTTATCAACAAGGTGTATATTGCAATTTTGTGATATTTTTGGTAAACCCTCTTGTTTAGAATCTCCAGAGTAGTCACTTTCGTTCCTTTTCGACTCTTTAAAAGTAAAAAGGATCATCTGAGCACTTGTCCTTTCAGGCTCATTAAACATCGAAAGTGACTAGAGTCATATTTTGCTTTTTATCGACTCTTTAAAAATGAAAAAGGAAAGTTGTGTCCCAGTGTCGTAAAAATTAATTGACCGTAGATAACATCCTCCACTCTCACTCCTTAAGTTGATCTTAGGTTGAAACTTATGGCGACAAATCCGGAGTCCACCGATCAAGGAATTCCTTTTGATGGGAATCCTAGTCCTTTTCCTCCTTTCAGAAATATTGGTGCTCCTTATATGGCTACATTGTCCCTTCCGGGATTTACCATTGGCTTGCTAGTATGGCTATTTTTAGCCTCCTTGGTTCAAAATGTCATGATTTCTCCACAATCGAGTACACCTCCAACTGGACAAAATCAACCTCCAGTTGATCCTAAAGTTGACCTTTTGCCTTCTTCCTCGGTTGTTTCTTCCTCCCCTTCTTCCTCTTCGCTTGGTGAAAGTATTGGCACTAGTAACTAGGTGGCTAAGAAGAAGAAGAAAGGGAAGAAGAAGAAGAAAAAGAAAATTCAGTAGAGGGGCAACCAAGAAACCATTACTTTGAATGCAACATCTAATATCCATGCAAACCAAGAAACTGTCAAGCCTCACAAAGTTCGATATCCATGCAAACTTTGTGGAGGAGAACATCTTCTTCAAAATTGTCCTGATATTCCTCAGATCTTAGAAGAATGGTCTTCCCGTTCACATCATCCTATGTCATCAACTTCTAGAGATCATGTTGGTGACACACCATCCACTAGTGACAATAAAGATCATGGAAAGAAGGGAAAAGTTAAGTTTACCAGTAGGTTATGTGAAGAGAATCATCCCATTCACCTTTGTCCCTATCAGGATGAAGCCAAAAGAGTGTTGGATCACTATCTTACTTCACCACAGTGAGTTCCATCTGGTTACAGGAAATTATCCCTTAATCCTTCACTAGTTGATGAATTGACTAACCAAAATCAACCGTCGGTCGAAACCACTGTCTCTAAAAGTGAATCCTATGAGTCTATACCTTACCTAAATCAACAGGTCAAGGTAACAGTTGACTAGATTCCACCTTCAGCGAATTGTACATTCCCCGAAGAGAATGAAAATGATACCACTCAGGTTCTTTTCATTTCTTCAGATTCTAATGAGCTTGGGGGAAGTCCTCTTGTTCCATCAAGACAAGAGGAAAATCCTCCAGTTCTCGTAACTCAAGAGGTTAATTCCCATTTCTACAGTACCCCCTCCAAGTAGTCTAGTCACTTCCTTTGATTGGAATCGACTGGCAGGATTCCACCTTCCTTCTTTTGTGCCTTTCTAGATCATAGTACAAGTTTGTAATATGATTGTATCTGGCACTATTATAGATGGAGGTGCATCAGTGAGTATTCTTTCCTCAACTGCTTGGCAAGCTCTTGGTTCGCCACCGCTTGTGCCCGTTACAAAGAATCTGTTGGGTTTTAACAAAGGAACGAGTAAAATATTAGGGATTTTTCCATAGTTACCTATCACTTTGGGAGGAAAAATAGTTTATCTGAATGTGATAGTAGTCCCAGGCCCTCTAGATTACAATTTACTTCTTGGGCATGACTATGTTTATGACATGGGAGCTATTGTTTCAACACTCTTTCGAGTGATTTGTTTCCCGCATGAAGGCAAAATTGTCACCATTGACTAGCTTTGATTTCTCGGTCCAAATATAGCTTCTAGCCAATCATCTTCCCTAAATGGTCCATTTATACCAATGGTATCATCCCCACCACGGGTATATTATGTGGCAACCTGTTCCATACCTACATCAATTGAAGACCAATTCAATGATGTTGTACATCATGTACTAGGGGCATGGAACCAGATCTCTCCTTCATGACCTCTTATGGGTTGTGATTGAAGTTCGAGTATAGTTCCTTGTCTTGTGTCAACCTCATTAGAAAATGAAATAAGGAATATGAGGATAGTTCTTTTAATGTGTCAACTCATTAAAAAATGAAATAGCTCCCATAAGGATAGTTCCTTATTTTGTGTCAACCTCATTAAAAAATGAAACAAAGAATATGAGGATAGTTCTTTTACTGTGTCAACCTCATTAAGAAATGAAATAGGCCAATGAGGATAGTTCCTGGTCTTGTGTCAACCTCGTTAAAAAATGGAACCAAGGATATGAGCATAATTCCTTGTCTTGTGTCAAGCTAGTTAAAAAATGAAACAAGGAATATGAGCATAGTTCCTTGTCTTGTGTCAAGCTCATTAAAAAATGAAACAAGGTCCCCTACGACAAAGTTCCAAGTTGAGTCTTTGAGTAGATCTCCTAAAATCCCAGTTGATTCTTTCACTTGATCTCGTAAAAGAACCTTCATTCCATCCACCTGATGGCCACGAGTAGTCTACTTAGGTGAATGTAATGAAGCTTGGGGAGCATGCACCTAGTGGTAAAGTTAAGTTTCCGTGTAGGTTATGTGAAGGGAATGACCCCATTCACCTTTATCTATCTGGACGAAGCCAAAAAGGTGTTGGATAACCATCTTGCTTCACCACAATGACTTCCATCTGGTTTTAGGAGACTCTCCCTTTTATCATGCTAGGGGCATGTAAACCAATCTCAAGCATATTTTTTCGTTTCGAGCTTGTGTTAAAATGAAACTGGATCCAAGCATAGTTTTTTGTTTTAATCTTGTGTAAAAATGAAACTAAATCCAAGCATAGTTTTTCGTTTCAAGCTTGTGTAAACATGAAATTGAATCCAAGCACAATTCCCTATGGTTCAAGCTTGTCTAAAAATGAACCCATTTCCAGTTTCACCCTCGTGATTGCCATTCTATCAGCGTCTTTCGTCAGATGTGCCTTGGTTGTTTTCATCACATTTCTGCCATCCCTTTGGCCAATCATACGGTTTCACTTGGTTGTTTTTACCCTTTTTGAGGAATAGTTGCAATGAGTGGTCTTATTAGCCAGCCTATTCACATAAATCAACATGTTTTGAGAAGTTCCAACATCATTGGAAATAGTTGCTACCCTTGACACCACTCATTCCTCAAAATGGAGTCCTCTTCAAGCTCCTTTGAGACTCTCTAAACATGAAAATATTGCCGAGTGCTTGTCGTTTCCAGCTCGTTAACGGATTAGAATCGATATCTACTTAGTATAGTTTTAATCCTTCTTCGGGTTGAGATATATTAACTACAAAAAATGTACTCATTGATCAAACATGATCAATATCATCTCTCTTGTATTATTTTATGCTTTTTCGAACTTGAGGGATTATTTTACAAAAAAGAACTTATAGATTTTTCTTTTCGTCCCTTTTCGAACTCTCTAAAGATGAAAAGGGCCGAGTTATCTTTGTCTTTAAACTCGTTAAAGTATCAAATAGTGACAAACTTATCCATCTAGACAAGGCCGAGTTTCACCGTCGCTAGACTCGTTAAAACATCAAATAACAGTGGGTTTGCCTAAAAGGTGAATTATAGAACAAGCATATGTTTTCCTCCTCAAGCCTGATAAAAATAAAGAGGTATCAGTCAACAATGACTCAGGAAAATGGGAAAAATCGAGAAAATTTTATGGTAGCAAGTCGCTCTTGAACATGACACTTCCACTTCATCTCCATGACTAGTTGGATTGGGTCATTCAGTTTGATGGTTATCACACCATCCATCACTTTGTTTTGGGTCAATGCTACCTATTCATCTCAATGTCGCCGATATGTTCAAGAGAAGTCATCTAGTTAAAACTTCATTCGTTGCAATACTGTAAACCTTCATTTTCATGACCGCCATTCTTGAACCTTGTGTTATCAGTTGATTCTCACCTCCAAAAAATCATTTACCTCATTTCGTGTCATAGATGTGGAATACATCAAGGCCATCCTACGACGAGTCGCTTCTTTTCAACATCAACTCATCATCCAAGAAGTTGACTTAGAAACACCCTATCAGTGCTTTGAAGCTTGCATACATCAATGGCAGGTTTCCCACTTCTAGCGATAGGTTGACATCAATGGCCTTCAACTGAAAGATTTTGCATGGTGTTCGTCATCAAATCATTTATTCACACCATGTGAAATGTACTGTAGTACCTTGAGGGTCATCATTATTATCGGTGATCCCTCTCGTATCTATTAACAATCTACATCATTGGCTGGTAATCAGACGATGTCTCTCCATGTTCGACCTTAGAACATCTATTCACATGGTTAGACTTGTACATCGAGTGAAGATTGAACGAGATAGAAGACCCTAGATCTAGTTTCCTCCATTCAAATTACGATATATTTAGGAGTACCAAATCAAATGTATAAAGGCCTTACACAAATGGTCATCCTAATCATAGATCACGAATCTATATCTATAGAAACATAAGCCTATATCTGTAGACAACCATCTGATTTATGTACACGTAATGAAATTTTATAAGCTGAGCATGGGAATTCCACCCTCAGCTAAGTTCATGAGAAAAATCAAATTATCATGACATGTTGTATTCTAATAGATGCAGGTCGCCTTCCGTTTTGAAATTTCCTATCCTCATGATAAAGCATTTCACCTGACATAGATATTTACGACCTCATGCTTTAGGGGGCAACTGTTATAGATTCATTTGGGCATATCAACCCCAAATTACAGGTCGATGTTATTAGAATTCATCAACCCCTAATACAGTTGTTACATGCCCTAAATAAGTTGGTCATCAGAATGCCTTACTCCCAAAGAAGTTCCATCACAGAAAACATCCAAAAAATACCCCTAAGGAGATCAGCGCAGGAAGCCTTCTATCAGGCTACAATGCATTGCGAGAGCTACACTGACTGAGTGCTATGCATCACACTTAGTCCCTCTTTAGCTTACGATGAGCAAACTTGGGCAAATTTCCATGAGGGTTTGAAGATTCCTTATCCATTGGAAGCCTCTAGAAGTTTCTCAAGTGCCACCTGCACCTCTATGTTCACCCTTGGATGAAAAAGGGAATTAGGAAAGATTAATTCCCTATCCCTCCTTTCATGGAACTAATTTCTAAATTTAGAAATGCATTCATTACCTCCATTGATAGCATAACCTCCTTCACTCACCTATAAATAGATCACTCATTTAAGAGATTTGGGTTGAAAAATATTGAGTTGCAAAGAGATGTTGGTGGTATGAGATTAGGATTGAGTGCAAGTATTGTGATATTGTTGGAATGTCTTGCTTTTCATGAGGTGAAGAAGGATTGAATTGGAAGGATGACGCTAGATCGAACTCGCATTGGTTTTAATCTTTCCTATTATTAATAAAGTTTTCGAGATTTTTCCCTTATGCTTGTGTTTATGTTAAACACATTCATGTTTATATCATGCTTTTGATTCCATGCTATTTATGAACAATATATCATTATGCTTTGACGTTTTTTTGTTTCTGTTAGTTGTGCAGGTACTTCTCAAGCAATTTAAGTATAGGAAGGAGTAGCGAAATCGGTCAAGGGAGATAAGGAACAAGTGGAAGTTACAAGTAGGTTCTTTATCCCTTATCTTATTTGTTTCTTATAGGAAAAATTAGGATTCCTTTGACTGTTGTGTCTAGATCAGCTACTAGATCTAGAGGGTTAGGTGTTTGTAGAAACACTAAATATTCCTGAAGCACTAGTAATTATGGTTTGTGCTACCAAGGAAGACCAGGATTGGACAGAGTTTTGGATATTCATGGCTTTGTTGATGCAGATTGGGCTGGAGATTTGGATCAGAGAAGATCTACAAGTGGGTATGTGTTTAAATTATTTGGAGGTGCAGTCAGTTGGATGAGTAAGAAACAATATGTAGTGGCACTATCAACTACAAAGGCAGAATACATGGCAACCACTCATGCAAGCAAGAAAGCAGTTTGGTTGTAGGGATTGTGTTCAAGTATGGGGTCAATATAGGGAGCTATAAGGATAGACTGTGATAGCCAAAGTGCAATTTTGTTGGCAAAAAACCCTGCTTATCATTCAAAGACAAAGAAAATTGATGTTCAATATCACTTTGTGAGGGATATGATAGAAGACAAAAATATGTTTCTAGTTAAGGTGGAGACTTTGAAGAATACTGCAGATGCATTGACAAAATCTGTGGGCTCTGAGAAGTTCTCTTGGTGTAGAGAAACAATGGGCATTTCAAGGTTGGATAAATGAGTAAGCTCTCCTGTGGCCCCCTATGGAAGAAAACGGCAAGTGGGAGAATGTTGGGATGTATTATACTTTCCACAACTAGCCTCCCTGGTTAACAGGGGGTTAGAATGGGTGAAGTCCCCAATTTTTTGTGCTGACTGTGTAGTGGGGGGGTCATAGGGGGTTTGAGGGGGGCGGTTAGCCCCCCTCTACAAGGTCCGTGGCAGCGCCCTGGGGAATTTCTTTTTTTGACCCTATATTAGGTTGGGCAGACCTACCTATGGTTTTGTGCATGGTTTTTGCACATGGTTTTCGACACTATGTTTTTCATTCATTGGCATTGGATGCTTCGGAAAGTATAAATATGTATTGTAACATTGAAAGGAACATAATGAAAAATCGAGCTGGTAGTCTCAGTTTTGGGGTCCAGGGGAAAATCTCTGTGTATATGTGTTTTATGTGTTATTCTCTCGCATCGTTTTTTTCTATTCTTAGAATTCATATGCAGGTAATTTCTATATGGGGTTAAAACCTATAGTCAGGGGGAGGAACACCCATAGGTTGAAGGAGGTCGAATTGAAAATGAAGAAGAATCTGAAAATGCCTTAGGGGGCAGAGTAAACAAAAAGAAAAATGTTGAGCTCCAAGGGGAATTTAAAAAAACCAAAACTCCAACATTCGATGGAGAGAAGGAAGAGGTTACTGAAGCATGGTTGATTAACATGATTAAATATTTTCAGATCTACAATTATGATGATCATCTTAAGGCCATATTAGCAATTTATCAACCACAAAGAAAAGCTACACTATTGTGGGAAGAAATTGAAATAATATGAGGTATTGATGAACAAGAAGTGACATGGGACAAATTTCATAAACATTTTAAAGACAAATATTTAAGAAAACATTTTTACAATGAAAAAGAAAAAGAATTCCATGATTTGAGGTTGGGATAGTAGACGATGGAGGAATTTATCACAAAATTTACTTTGTTGCTAAGACATGTTCCTTATATTCGAGTGGAGAAGGCCAAAGTGCAATGTTTTAGCAGTAGGCTATCAAATTTCATGAAGGAGAAGATGAAATTTGACAATCCGAAGACCATGTATGAGGCCATCTAGAAGGCTCAAATTTGTTACTAGTAGATGAAGAAAAAGGGGGAATCCAGGAAAGGTGACCAAATAAGAAAGGACAAATTTTTTTCCAGAATTCTAGGAATGCTAAAGCTGCTGAAAACATAGGGGTAAATAGGAAAGAATTGAATGGACCACTTAGAAAGAATCAACAGAGTAATCAAATGCTAATTGAAAATAGACAAATAGAAGAATGAAGCAAGCCAGACTTAAATCAGCCATCAAATCCTCCTCTGCAATGTTGGGGTTGTGGGGAGCCCCACTATTCTAAAAAAATTTGTCACCTTACTAGAGTGGAACCAACTGTTAATCTCCAAGAAGCTTCTATAGTGGGGGAGGTGACAAGGAATATTTCACAAATCAATGTTGCTTTGGAGGATCATCAAGTCAATGAGTATCAACCGACGATGATGGAGTTTGAAGGTAAATTAGCTAATCAGTCTATCTCTGTTTTACTATACCCTGGTGCCAGTTTGAGCTACATTAAGCCTAAGGTAGTTGAGTTATGTCATTTGCAAAGTATTAAATTTAAAAATCCTAGTGCAATTGTCCATTAGGGCAAAGTGAAGGGTGGTTTTCAAAATAGAGAACTGCCTTGTAGAAATAGAGGGACAATAAGTTAATGTGACCTTAAACATACTACCCTTAGGATGTTATGATGTTCTAATTTGTATGGACTAGCTGGAGTAGCATTGACCCCTAGTAAATTATCAGGAAAATATTGATAGTTTCCTTACTATTGAAGGAAATAGGAAGATCATGCAAGGTATTTAGAGAGGTATAAAGTTGCAACCCATCAAAGCCAACCATTTAAGCAAGTCTATGTGGAAAGGTTATCAAATATATGTGGTGCAAGTTGGATATATTAATTCTAAAGATAAAATAATAGCTCTAGAAAACATACCAATAATACAAGAATCTGTATATGTATTTTCGGAGGAAATAATGGTATTACCACCCAAGAGAAATATATATTTTATGATAGAGCTAGTTCTGGGAGTAGCCTTAGTATAAAAAAACTCCTTACTGCATGAGTATCCATAAGTTAACAGAATTAAAGCTACAACTATAGGAGTTACTCAAAAAATGATATATTCGACCAAGTGTGTCACCCTGGGGAGGCCTGGTATTATTTGTAAAAGGGAAATATGGTACCTTTCGATTGTGCATTGACTATCGAAAACTAAAAAAATTAGCTATTAAAAACAAGTATCCATTGCCAAGAATTGATGACCTGTTTGATCAAGTGAAGGGCACTATTGTGTTTTCTAAAATTGATTTACGGTTAGGATATATCCATATCATGATAAAAGAGAAGGATATCCACAAGAAAACGTTTCGAACCTACTATGGTCATTATGAATTCGTTGTTTTTCCTTTTGGTCTTACCAACACTTCAACCACATTCATGAGCTTGATGAATGGAATTTTTCATTCTTATCTAGATAAGTTCGTCTTAATATTCATAGATGATATTCTGATTTACTCAAAGAACCTAGATGAACATAATAAGCACCTTCAGATAATGTTCCAAACACTAAGAGAAAATCAACTCTACACTAAATTCAGTAAATGTGACTTTTTAAGGAAGAGATTTAGTATTTAGGGCATGTTATTTCCTTTGAGAGTTTAGTGGTAGATCCTGAAAAGATCAGAACCATTACGAATTGGTATGTTCCTAAGAATATTGAAGATATTAGATATTTTATGGGATTGGTTGGATATTACTGTCACTTTATTGAAGTATTTTCTACGATTTCCTACCCTATCACTTCCTTGAAAAATAAGGGAAAAGTGTTTAGGTGGACAAAATAATGTCAATGCAGTTTTGAAAAGATGAAACATTTGTTAACAACTACCCTGAATTTGAAAATTACAGATCAGGATAAAGAATTTACAGTGTGTACAGATGCTTGCTAGGAAGGCATTGGATGGGTTTTAATGCAAGATGGGAGGGTCAAAGCTTATGAATCCCACAAGTTGAAAGAGAAGGAACAAAGATACTTTGCCTATGACATGGAATTAACTACGATTATTCATGCCCTTATTGTTTGGCGGCATTATCTGTTGGGGAAAATATTTCTGTTAATGACAGATCATAATAGTTTAACCAAATTATTTAAGCAACCCAACTTAAATGCTCGCCAAGCTAGGTGGAATGTGTTCCTAAGTGAGTTCGATTTCGATATCAAGCATCTAAAAGGGAAGGAGAATCGCGTAGGAGATGCGTTGAGTAGAAAAATTACACCATCTGTATGAAATTTCTTACAGTTGAATAGAAGTTTATTATTCTAAGTGAATTGAGGAAGCTTCCCTTAGAGACCCTGAATATCAATTTCCGTGGCAGCAAGGTAAACAAATAAGAATGCAGGACAATAATCTAATTATGACAATAATTTACTAGCTTTTAAAGGGCAAATATATGTTCCCAATCTGTTTCCAATTAAATAGTTCTTTTTGGATGAATTTCATCGAAGCGCTTATGTTGCACACCTTGGATACCAAAAACTGTGTTCTATAATTAAAAAGAACTATTTCTAGCCAGGTATGAGAAGGGATATCGTGGAGTATTTAGCTAAGTGCCTAAAATTTCAGCAGGTCAAAGTGGAATACCAACACCTAGATAGACTACTTCATCCTCTACCCGCACTTGAATGGAAATGGGACACCATTACACTAGACTTTATAACAGGATTTCCAAGGTCGAAGAAGCAAAATGACTCAATTATGGTAGTAGTGGAAAAATTGAGTAAGTTGGCTCATTTTATTCCTATTAAGTATACATTATGAGTTGTTCAAATTGTAGACATATTCATGAGGGAAATAGTTTGGTTCCATTGAACACTGAGAGTAATAATTTCCGAAAGAGATGTAAATTTTACATTTTCATTCTACGAGTTTCTCTTTATTGGATTGGGTACTCAGATCCAATTTAGTACAACATATCATCCACAAACCGATGGGCAGACTGAACGAGTTAATTAGGTATTGGGGGACATGCTTCACATGTATGTGATGCAGCAACCAACAAAGTGGGAAGAATATATTCATTTATTGGAGTTCACTTAGAACAATAGTTATCATGAGTAAATAAATATGAGTCCATTTGAGGTGCTATATAGGAAAATATGTCAAAATCCTATCAACGGGAGTGGCCCAAAAGATGAGTTAATTTTAGGACCTAATCTTTTAACAGAGATGGAACAAGCAGTGAAGAAGGTATGAAAAAATGTAAAACTCATGTAAGACAAACATAAATCTTACACAGATAGGAAAAGAACCCACAAAAAAATTCTAGGTGTGAGACCATGTATATGTAAGTGTTAAACCCAAGAGGATTACTCTCAGGTGGGTTGGGTGTACAAAACTATCACCTCAATATTGTGGACCTTTCCAAATACTGGAAAGTATAGGACTAATAACGTACAAGCTCGCTTTACTAAGCTATATACATGTCCATGATGTTTTTCATGTCTCTCTGCTTAATAAATACTTATATGACTCCAGGCAAATCATAAATTGACAAGATGCACATCTACATAAGATAAGTCTCATGATGTATGCTTGTTTTAAATTTAATGACTTAATGGAACTAAATATTGTACTATGTATGATATGCAGGTCAAACTGGATGAAGAGTTTCTGGTAGAGCCCTTGCGTATTCTAGAACAGAGAGAAACAATGCTGCGGAAGCGAGTTACCACCCAGGTTAAAGTGCAGTGGAAACACTTTAGCTTGGAAGAGGCCACTTGGGAGGATCAAGAATTAATGTGACAAACATAACCTAACCTACCTCGTGGACAAGATTAAAACACTGGGGATGGTGTTAGCACCTAAATATGCCTTAGGCTAAAAGAAGGCAAAGTTCAGGGTAACCAGAAACCACGCTCAATATGGTAGCTAGCCCTACTAGAACAAGAGAGGGCTCTCTCCATGTCACGCTCAGTGAATAAATAAACAATATGGTTTGAGATGACTTACAATGAATGTTGATTTTAGGCTAGGTAAATAAATATGGAAACAAGAGGCAATTTTTGATAAATGACTGAGTTTTCTGCGATGTATGGGACCAAAGAACAGCATGAGCAGAGAATTTAACACAAAGGCACAGATTACTTCGTGAGGCAAGACAGGTGGAAAGTCTGGAAATTAAATTTGAAATAATGCGAAATGGAAACATTGTTTAGGAGGGTGAAAAGGGCATAAATACATGAATCCTTTTCAATAGAAGAAGAACACAGAACGTGAAACTTTCCCAAAGGCAGAGCAATAAACATGAATTCTACCTTTTCTTACTTAGAATCTTTCACTGGAAATGAATATGAATGAAATATGAAACATAACGAAATACATATGAAACAGAAATAAAATACGTTAGCTAAACTCACACCACATGAATCTCATGAACCAGAGCCACTGCCTTTCAGTAATTCTCTGTCAAAATGTATAATGAGTAACTGAGTTTCTCTCCCACAGTCTCCTAGAAATTACAACCAACCCTTTGCGAATGGTTTTTCATACAATAAATAGAATTTTCCATTGGGAAATGGAATGACCCAAAGCTGGGGAGTTTTTTAAATCATTACAAACTAGAAATGAAAAGCCAACCATTAGTGACAGGTGCAACATTACAAAAAAGACAAAACTGTAGCGTAGATTTTTGGGTGACAACTCACCTTCCTTTTGCCACTTGGATAGAAGCCAACCTTCAATGAAAATAGTTTTGAACTTTCCTTAGGTGCTGGGAAAAATGCACTGTGAATGAACGGGCCCACTTGGAGAAAATCGCGAATCGAAATTTCGCAGAGCAGAAGTGATTTTGGCCTTTGGGTCTCTCTGTGCTGCACCCAAAACTGTATGTGTCGCGCCACTTTGGAGGTGGTTTTGAGGTACTTTCTAAAGTCCAAATTATGCCCAAGTGTGCTTGTTAGAAATCCCTACCTGTCTACTTTCCAACCCAAGTGGAATATCTAAATTTGGTGCTTATTTGCCCCTCCAAAAATTCAATCTCCCAAGACTGCTTCCTGTGTGTCAAAATAGGGGCAGAGAGGTCATGTTTTGAGTGTTTTTGACCTCCTGAGGACTCAAAACTTGCCCAAAATTCTCGGACATACACCAGCAGTCATGATTTTTCATGCCGAATCAAAAAACATAATCTTTTTTCCATTTAGAGCTCCCTACCATAAGCGCGTGCCAGTGGCACGGCGCACAGGGAGAAAAACCCTGTTTATGCACAGAAATTTGTCAAAAGACCAAAAAAGCCCCCAAATTTTTTGAAATTTGGGTTGGAGCTTCTCTATGAAGTGCCATGCTAGGCCAAAGAGGCTTCAACCAAGATTCAGAGCCGATATTGCTCTTTTTGCCTCTTTTGCCTTTTTGTCTCTCTCCTCAATTTCGCCTTCAAATTCCTTATCCGAGCCTTTGAACTCATGTTACGTGCCCTGTAGTGATAAACCATATGACTCAATAATGTTTTTTCCTTGTCGGCCTTCTCTAGCAGTCTCTCAAGGTGGATGTTGATCTGCTCGAGCCAAGACTCTCAGTCATTATTAATCTCTTGCTCTAATGGAGTGAGCTCAATCCTCCTCTGTTGGATAGATCAGCGATTCTCGCGGATGTTTTGCAGCTCCATGATCTCCTGCTGGTCTTCGAGCTGTTTATTCCTCTGCTCCAAGTACCTGATAATCCACTTAGCCCTCTCCAAATTGAGTGACAAGGCTTGGATCTCTGTTTGCTGCTCTTGGATGGTCCTTCTATGTTTGGCACTCTCCACATCTGTATCATCATCATGAATGAGAATGAAGTCGGCCTCTCGTTCACTTGATGGCCCCTTGTCATGCATGGGCTCCTTGCCCGTTTCCTGTACCTATGTTGCCGATGTCGGAAGCGAGGCCCCTTCCACCCCAGGTGGAGATAACACTCACTTTGCTGCTGCGAACAAATGTTTAACGCCTCTTTGATATGTGATGAATACCAGCACACTAGCGGTCTCATGGCATTCAGACTGATGAGAAGGACCACCTATCTCATGTTCAACCTCTGATAATACCTATGAAGTGTTGAAGAGGTCACGGGGGATGAAATCATCCCAAGTAATGCCCTGTAATCCCAATTGATGAACCACCAAAATCTTAATAAGAGCAAAATGATAAACACTGTTAAGTTGCTGGTGAGGGGTTTTGTGTTGCATGAAGGTGTTCATCCTCTCTATGTTCCTGCAAATGAAATATGGGATGTTCATCATCCGTACCCTGGTAAAATGGATGAGCAACCTGATGTGATAAGCATATAAATGAGAGAACCTCCCCTCACAGCTGAAATATTTCATGATTAACTTCATTACTAGAGCATATTCATCTTTCAGATATCGGAATGGAAAGACTCTTTTGAGTTGCCTCAAGAAACCAGCCTTAATGTATGGCTCATAATGCTGTCGATCCACCTTTTGTTTCTTGTGCCATGGTTCTCCAACGTTCGGTATGCTGGTTGCTAATGAGACAGATTCAGGTGTAAGTGTGAAGGTGACGCCGGCTAAGATAGCGTGATCTCCATGTAAGTGAAGAACAAAAAGATGAGCCAACTCGTGATGAAATAGAACACTAGCCACCTTTTGACAAAACTCCAAACATGAAAGATGCTGGAAACATGACAGAGCAAGAGGGTAGGCCTGCAATTTTGTAAGGGTGGTTGGTTCTTCACTAACATGTCTGCCACTTTTATGAGGTCTCCGAGGAGCCTGTTCTTTCGAGGATGAGTCACTTTGGGTTTCCATTTCATAATCTGATGAATGCTCAGATGCCATGACTGCTGTATATGGACTATGCTTGGACTGCCCTTTGATGATGTATGAAACTCTGTTTTGTTATGAATTCTGCCACGAAGGGGAACAATGCAAAATGGATTGTTAGGAAGGGGAATAATATGAAGGGATTAGGGATTATGGGGAGAAATTTTGTTTAGGGACATGTAGGAGGGTTTGGGGATTTTATAAGGTAGGATTTTGGGGTTTTACATTTGACAAATGAGTGGAGGGGATAGGGAATGGAAGTTTAGTAATGTTTTAGGGTAGGGAAAGATGGGAAAAATTGAATAGGGGGGAAGGGAACGATGGAAAGAAGGGAAAGATGAAAGGGAGGAGGAACCTTGGCATCAACACAACGAATTTGCAACCCTAACAACAATGGTTTTGATGACTTCAAGTGGTAGGGTTTAAGAGTTTTTATTGCAACTATAAATGGTCATAAACCATCATCATATTCACAAAAATGGATGAGCAACCAATATGTCGACCCTATCTGGCAATTTGAAGGGATTCAAAGGTGATTTATTGTAATTTGGAGAAAAATCGGGCCTTTATGGGTGTGCGCCGCGCAACATACCCAGTGCGTCGCGCTCATGTTGTTTTAACACTGTGTGGTCGTGCCTAGTGCGCTACGGTCCCTCTGTGCACCATGCCCCTCTACTTGTGTGCCACGCCTGTTAAAACACCTCCAACCTCACCTAAAACATGTGCTAGCTCTCACAATCACTTTGAAATGCTTCTCTCTAACCTTGGTCTGCAAAATGACATTGTTTCTTGTGAAAATTCTATATAATTACATTGGAGTCATGGTTTTGATTTTTGTTTCTTCAAAACCCACTTTGGTAATGTTTTGTTTTGGCACTTTTTCCATGATTTAATTCAACTTTGTATTTCACTTTTCCTTTTTGGATTTTTAACTAAAATGATGAAATTTTTGGCACCTTTTGCAGTGGTAGCTGATATGGCATTTGGCCAAGGAAACCATGACTGCACCTGAAGAGATCAACTGGAAATGTTTTGAAAATTATCACAAATGACACACAATTGACTTTTCTTCAAAACAGAATTTTGAAGAACAGTCGTAATCTATCAACATGACGATGAAAATCTTTAAATCACAACTTTGTAAGGGCCTCCCTCTGGCTTGCATGGCTTTATTGGACATGGTTGAAGCCCAAATTAACTGATCCCTAGACCTAATGACTGAAGTGACTCTTGTTCGTTAAAAGATCGAACATTGACTGTCATGAGCTTTAGTAAACATTGATGGAAATACCTAAGCCAGTAGGTGCCAGGCATGAGGGGTAAGGGGTAACGACTGACAAGACCCTCCCATCAGATTTTGGCATGCCCCTAGCGAAATGCAGCTGAGTGGATGGAGCGAGACACCTAAAAATGATATGCAGAAAGAGTTTTGATCTCTGACGGAGGACTGAAAAGACCGACTGTAACATTGGCTCCAGTGGGGGATGGTAGCTCCTTAGAGGTGCCAAGAACTGCAGATCTTTGGGAGAGCAGACAGTGCCTTCGTCCATTGGGCTATGGAGTCCATTATTTTGACAAACCAACCTGACTCAATTTATTGCCTGAAACCTGACTCAGACCGACTTAATTATGGAACCAACATGACTGAAAAAACTGACTCAATGCAAAAGGAAATGACTCATGACTAACTTAACTAAAACAAGAACTGACAAAACTTGTTTCAGTGGCAGCAGTCCATCAAGATTCGAGGGTTACAAATCATGATGACAGCCACCTGCATACTAATGCAATATGTACAATCATGTATAGTGTGTCTTCTAATGTAACCAATCAAGTAGATGCCTCCTTGATTGATCTCCTGATCAGATCTCCTAGTCAACAACATATACTGGTAACTTGGCATCCAAAAACATAATTGACTATGATCTTCTTCATCACTAAATACTGCAATAATCACCTTCATTGCTGGCTGCAACAGATTTGCCAGAGGATCTTGAAAAACATGAAGATTTACCTCCTGTCGAACGAGCAAGGTGTCTTTCTCCTTTGATTTTGATCTTCCTTCATAATGTACTTCAGTAAAAGCATGTTCCTGGTCCTCAAAAAATTCTGAACAAGTAGATGAGGCGATCTCCTCTTCAAAGAACATTTAAAAACATGAGACATATGAGGAGGAATCTGAAAAGGAATCCTGAATGGTCTGGTCTGCTGAAGTCTGAATATATTGTAGATCATCTTCATATGATATGATAGCCATATTGTCTTTTCATTCATCAATCATGAGAAAAGAAACTTCGAATGATTCTTGAAACCCAACACTATCATTTATATCATCTACCACAATTTCATTCAGAGAAACTTTTCTACTTACTTGAACAAAATTCTCATCTTGTTGTTCATGAACTGACTGGATTATCTATTTATGAAGGCTTTGTTCTGATGACGTGAGAACATTTGGATTCATAACTCTGTTTTCTTCATTCCAGGTGATTTTAACAATAGAATTCTCTTTCATGGGACTTAGTACAAGGTTTTCTTGGTAATCACAATCTGAATCTACATCTGAAATGGCTTTCCTAACATTATCACATTCTGAATTTGAAACTTGATTTCTCTACATGTTGTCTTCTTCTATGGACAGATTTGAAACGACACTTTTTCTTTCGTCACTTTCAGCCATATTGACCTCTTCAACCTGCTGATCTATGAAGCTGCTTACAGGACTGTCATCCTTTTCGGAAGAGGAATAAGTTCCACCCTCACCTTCTTGACCATCTGCACACTGCATATCTGTGTTAACTTGAGCTGGAACATGATTGTTCAAGAGTTGATCTATTTCATTTTCAGACAAAGGAGATGATTTTTTTCATTTTCTCTTACACAAACAGTGATTTTCTTCAATATTTTCAAGTGAAGGAGTGTACAAATTTTCCTCAGACTACTGATCCATGTAATTCCTGTTAACTCTCAAGATGCAAAATTCCTTCATCTTCCACCATACTACAATCTTGATTCTGTTGCAAATTTTTATGATCGTATTTACGCTGCTGAAGTGTTTTTTCATACAATGCTTCCATGATTTCTTTGTCCATTAAGTCATCACGCCCATAAAAATTCTCAAGATCTTCAATAAAACTATGAACATGGCTACAATAGTCCTGAACTAAAGTCGAGGATGCATACAATTCTTTATACCTTTCAAATAATATTGTATGAAAATCTTTTAAACAATGAATAGAAGCAGGTGGCAAACTTTCATACCAAGATCGGGCTTCGTCTTCTAGAGTAGCCATAAACATTTTCATCAAACAGTATTCGGGAAAATTTATCTTTAGTTTATGCACATGAATGTGAAATTTCACCAGATGAAGAGCAGCGTCATTACCTTCCACATTTCTGAACATGGGCAAATTCTGAAGCCAATCCACCTTGGGCATTTTATTCGGAAAACCTGGGATGTGATCTCGTCTCATGGGAGCGTATCTTCTTGCAATCTACTCCATTTTAAAAATAACAAAGCTACTGATCCCTCTGCAGTGGAGTCACCATGAAGCACCGATTGCTGGATTCTTCAGTGAAAGGAGTCCCTAGGCAGATGATTTCAGTCATCTTCTTATGTCTGATCGTTGTTCACCATCAACCATCAGATCTGAGCTTGATAGATGTACTAGGGCAAGACAATCTTCAAGCAAACCATTTTTCTCCCCAACGGAGTCGCCACTATCTTAGAGCCTAAATCTACCTTAGGCTGAAAGAAGGCAAAGTTCAAGGTAACCACAAACCACGCTCAGTCTGGTAGCTAGCGCTACCAGAACAGGAGAGGGCTCTCTTCGTGTCACCCTCAATGAATAAATAAACAATATGGTCTGAGATGACTTACAATGAATGTTGATTTTAGGCTAGGTAAATAAATATGGAAACAAGCAGCAATTTTTGATAAATGATTGAGTTTTCTGGGATGTATGGGACCAAAGAACAACATGAGCAGAGAATTTAACACAAAGGCACAGATTACTTCGTGAGGCAAGACAGGAGGAAAGTATAGCAATTAAATTTGAAATAATGCGAAATGGAAAGATTGTTTTGGAGGGTGAAAAGGACATAAATACATGAACCCTTTTCAACAGAAGAAGAACACAGAACGTGAAACTTTCCCAAAGGTAGAGAAATAAACATGAATTCTACCTTTTCTTACTTAGAAACTTTCACTGGAAATGAATATAAATGAACTGTGAAACATAAAGAAATACATATGAAACAGAAAGAAAATACATTTGCTAAACTCACACCACATGAATCTCATGAACCAGAGCCGCTGCCTTTCATTAATTCTCTGTCAAAATGTACAATGAGTAACTGAGTTTCTCTCCCACAGTCTCCCAGAAATTACAACCAACCCTTTGCAAATGGTTTTTCATACAATAAATAGATTTTACCATTTGGAAATCGAACGACCCAAAGTTGGGGAGTTTTTCAAATCATTACAAACTGGAAATGAAAATCCAACCATTGGTGATAGGTGCAGTGTTACAAAAATGACAAAATTGTAGCGTAGATTTTTGGGTGACTGCTCGCCTTCCTTTTTCCACTTGGATAGAAGCCAACCTTTAGTGAAAATACCTTTAAACTTGCCTTAGGTGCTAGGAAAAGTGTAGTGTGAATGAATGGGCCCACTTGGAGAAAATCGTGAATCAAAATTTCGCGGAGCAGAAGTGATTTTGGCCTTTGGGTCTCTATGCATCGCGCCCAAAACTGTATGCGTCGCGCCACTTTGGAGGTGGTTTTGAGGTACTTTCAGAAGTCCAAATTGTGCCCAAGTGTTCTTGTTAGAAAGCACTGCCTGGCTACTTTCCAACCCAAGTGGAATTTCTGAATTTGGTGCTCATTTCCCCCTCCAAAACTTCAATATCCCAAGACTGCTTCCTTTGTGTGAAAATAGGGGCAGAGATGTCATTTTTGAGTGTTTTTGACCTCCTGAGGACTCAAAACTTGCCCAAACTTCTCGGACATGCACCAGCAGTCATGATTTTTCATGCCCAATCCAAAAATATAAAAAATTTTCCATTTAGAGCTCCCTATCATAAGCGCACACCAATGGCACGACGCACAAGGAGAAAAACCCTGTTTGTGCACAAAAATTTGTCAAAAGACCAAAATGCCCCAAATTTTTTGAAATTTGGGTTGGAGCTTCTCTATGAAGTGCCATGCTGGGCCAAAGAGGTTTCAGCTAAGATTCAGAGCCGATCTTGCTCTTTTTGCCTCTTTTGCCTTTTTGTCACTCTCCTTAATTTCGCCTTGAAATTCCTTATCCGAGCCTTTGAACTCATGTTACATGCCCTGTAGTGATAAACCATACGCCTCAATAATGTTTTGTCCTTGTCGGCCTTCTCTAGCAGTCTCTCAAGTTGGATGTTGATATGCTCGAGCCAAGACTCTCGGTCATTATTAATCTCTTGCTCTAATGGAGTGAGCTCAATCCTCCTCTGTTGGGCAAATTGATGATTCTCGCGGATGTTTTGTAGCTCCATGATCTCCTGCTCTTCGAGCTATTTATTCCTCTACTCCAAGTACCTGATAATCCACTTAGATCTCTCCAAATTGAGAGACAAGGCTTGGATCTCTGTTTGCTGCTCCTGGATGGTCCTTCTAAGTTTGGCACTCTCCACATCTGTATCATCATCATGAATGAGAATGAAGTTGGCCTCTCGTTCACTTGATGGCCCCTCGTCATGCATGGGCTCCTTGCCCCTGTTCTGTACCTGTGTTGCCGATGTCGGAAGTGAGGCCCCTTCCACCCCGGGGAGATAAACCGCTTTGTTGTTGCGAACAAATGTCTACGCCTCTCTAATATGTGATGATACTGGCACACTATCAGTCTCATGGCACTCATATTGATGAGAAGGACACCTATCTCATGTTAACCTTGATAATACCTCTGATGCGAAGAGAGTCACGGGAGATGAATCACCAAGTATTCCCTGTAATCCTAGTGATGAACCACCAAAATCTAATAAGAGAAAAATGATAAACACTGTTAAGTTTGCTGTTGAGGGGTTTGTGCTGCATGAAGGTGTTCATCCTCTCTATGTTCCTGCAAATGAAATATGGGATGTTCATCATCCGTGCCCTGGTAAAATGCATGAGCAACCTGATGTGATAAGCATATAAACGAGAGAACCTCCCCTCATAGCTGAAATATTTCATGATTAACTTCATTACTAGAGCATATTCATCTTTCAGATATCGGAATGGAAAGACTCTTTTGAGCTGCCTCAAGAAACCGGCCTTAATGTATGGCTCATAATGTTGTCGATCCACCTTCTGTTTCTTGTGCCATGGTTCTCCAACATTCAGTATTCCGGTTGCTAATGAGACAGATTCAGGTGTAAGTGTGAAGGTGACACCAGCTAAGATAGCGTGATCTCCATGTAAGTGAAGCACAAAAAGATGAGCCAACTCATGATATTGAACACTAGCCACCTTTTGACAAAACTCCAAACATGACAAATGCTGGAAACATGACAGAGCAAGAGGGTAGGCCTGCAATTCTGTAAGGGTGGTTGGTTCTTCCCTAACATGTCTGCCACTTTTATGAGGTCTCCGGGGAGCCTGTTCTTCCGAGGATGAGCCACTTTGTGTTTCCATTTCATAATCTAATGAATGCTCAGATGCCATGACTGTTGTATATGGACTGTGCTTGGACTGCCCTTTGATGATGTATGAAACTCTGTTTTGTGGAACAATGCAAAAGGGATTGTTAGGAAGGGGAATAATATGAAGGGATTAGGGATTATCGGGAGAAATTTTGTTTAGGGACATGTAGGAGGGTTTGGGGATTTTATAAGGTAGGATTTTGGGGTTTTACATTTGACAAATGAGTGGAGGGGATAGGGAATAGGAGTTTAGTAATGCTTTAGGGTAGGGAAAGATGGGAAAAATGGAATAAGGGGGAAGGGAACGATGGAAAGAAGGGAAAGATGAAAGGGAGGAGGAACCTTGGCATCAACACAACGAATTTGCAACCCTACATCAATGGTTTTGATGACTTCAAGTGGTAGGGTTTAAGAGTTTTTATTGCAACTATGAACGGCCATAAGCCATCATCATATTCACAAAAATGGATGAGCAACTGAGATGTAGACCCTACCTGGCAATTTCAAGGGATTCAAAGGTGATTTGTTGCAATTTGGAGCAAAATTGAGGCTTTATGGGTGTGCGCCCCGCAACATGCCCAGTGCGTCGCATTGTTTGTGTGCGCTGCGCCCATGTTGTTTTAACACTGTGTGGTCGCGCCCAGTGCGCGGCGCTCCCTCAATGCGCCGGGCCCCTCTGCCTATGCGCAACGCCTATCAAAACACCTCCAACCTCACCCAAACCACGTGCTAGCTCTCACAATCACTTTGAAATGCTTCTCTCTAACCTTGGTGTGCAAAATGACATTGTTTCTTGTGAAAATTCTATATAAAGACATTGGAGTCATGGTTTTGATTTTTGTTTCTTCAAAAACCACTTTGGTAATGTTTTGTTTTGGCACTTTTTCCATGATTTCATTCAACTCTGTATTTCACTTTTCCTTTTTGGATTTTTAACTAAAATGATGAAATTTTTGGCACTTTTTGCAGGGGTAGCTGATATGGCATTTGGCCAAGGAAACCATGACTGGATCCTGAAGAGATCAACTGGAAACGTTTTGAAAATTATCACAAATGACACACTGTTGACTTTTCTTCAAAACAGAGTTTTGAAGAACAGTCGTAATCTGTCAACATGACGATGAAAATATTTAAATCACAACTTTGTCAGGGCCTCCCTCTGGCTTGCATGGCTTTATTGGACATGGTTGAAGCCCAAATTAACTGATCCCTAGACCTAATGACTGAAATGACTCTTGTCCATTAAAAGATCGAACATTGATTGTCATGGGCTTTAGTAAACATTGATGGAAAGACCTAAGCCAGCAGGTGCCAGGCATGAGGGGTAAGGGGTAATGACTGACAAGACCCTCCCGTCAGATTATGGCATGCCCCTAGTGAAATGCAGCTGAGTGGATGGAGTGAGACACCTAAAAATGAAATTCAGAAAGAGTTTTGATCTCTGACGGAGGACTGACAAGACCGACTCTAACAGATGGTATAAAGTATTTGGTAATTATTTTGGTTACTATAATTTTTGTCAATTAATTTGATTATGAGACTTTAATACATGGGCTTAATAGAAAACCTTGCAGACACTAAAAGAAAATAAACTATTTAATTACTCATGAATATATTACACTTACATATCTATGTAATGTTAGAAAATTATATATTACGGAGCAATGGAACACATGAAATAATGCAGAAATATAAACAAAGAAAATGCACAAAACAAGAGAGACACAGATATACGTGGTTCACCCAGTTTGGGCTATGTCCACCTCGAACAGCCAGTCCTTCCTTTCTATAATCCAGCAAAATGAAGAGACACAACCTACAGCAAATCTGCTATAATATTCTGTCTTCTTTCACGGTCTCACCTCTCTGTTTCTCTCTCACACTGAATACACATCTATCTCACAGCCTCAAATACAATGCCCTCATACAAAGAGAGGGGTTGCCTTCTAGGGAAAAAACCCTAAACTAAACATAATTTCTACCGTCAGA
>APFE031218154.1:63266-80795 GCA_000404065.3 Pinus taeda
GGGGTGATGTGGGTGATGATATGTTGAAGTTTTAACCCACGGTGTCTTTTTCTTTAATTCACCCCTTACTGGAGCCTGACTATTATCTGGTGCATGTCGTGGTGCTTGCTGTGGTGTCTTATCTTCCAATAGTACTTCAACCACCAAGCCCTCATCTGACGTATTAGCACCTGTAACCTTTTCTGCTTCAGTCTCTGTTTGTGTTTGATTATCGATCATCAAAGGCTCATCATTTGATGTGTAAGTTTCATTAGAGCTTTGTGCTATTGCCTCCTTAGTCTCTGTTTGTGGCTTAATGGAAATATCCTACAATGTAATTTTCTTTTTTTTTATACTAGAGCTTCAGGAATTTCTTCTGCACATTAATATTGATAGTACCCGCAGATTCCATCCAAGGATATCCCAAAACAACATCCGTGTTATCCATATCTGAAGTATAAAAATCACCATGCAACACATACTTATCCATAGAAAGCTTTAAATCCTTATAAACTTGAACATCCTCATCATCAATCTGTGTGTTTTCAATGTGTTTGGCTGGAACTTGCAATTTTTTTGCCAAATTAACATCGATAAAATTATGCTTGCAGCTAGGATTTATAGACACAATCATCTTCTCCTTTTGAATCAATCCATGAAGTTGCAATAAGGAGAAACCAGTAGAAAATAACCCCTTCCGTGTCTCATTCTCCTTGTTTCTAGCACGAGACCATTTGTCTAAAAGGACTCTTTCAAATTTTGCATCTGAAAGTTTGGTCAACTGCTTGTTGTCAAGTGAGAACCACCATTTGGCAGCCTCATCTTTGAAATCAAGCCACATTGAAACCTTCCGAAGTGTTCCATATGTGAACTTTTGTCTCTGTATGAATTCTTCAATAGTAGGGCTATCATCTTTCTCTGTAAAATTAAGAACCACCATGAAGAGTGTTTTGAAAAAAATTCACTTACTTGCCAAAAATTTGAAATGGCCACAATTCCGTCAATATTGCTCAGAATTTCTATTATGACCTGTTTCCAGAAATGGAACAACCATTTTGCATCTTCTCATGTAGTAGAAATCCCGATCTAGGCACTAGAATTGCAAATCCGCACTACAACTGTCCTGTCGTCACAAAAAAATGCTGAAAAATAACTGATTTTAAATTAGCGATCTCTCTCATCTGGACTTCTATTCGACTGATTTTTTTTTGAACTTGGGTATTTTTTCACAAACAATCCAGATCTGTAATTATATTATGTAGATTTTGTACCAGAACGTACAGATCTGCACCGCAAACTCGTCGCCTCGAAAAAAAAAGTCTGCAACCCAACTGATTTTTAAATCAACAATATCTCCCTCATCTGGACTCCGATTTGGCCGATTTTTTTTTGAAATTGGGTATTTTTTCACAAAAATCCAGATCTGCAATTAGATTTTGTAGATTTTGCACCAAAACGTATAGACCTGATCTATAAACTCGCTGACCAAAAAAAAATTCCTGCAAAAATAAAAAAATATTTTCTCCACTTTGCCCAAGAAAGAGCTCTGATACTACTTGTTATAGCTATGATACCACTTGTTATAGATCTGATATGAAAATATATGAAAGTAATACCAATATACCCAATAACTGCAAATAATCACAAAAAATAACAAGATCTGAATATAGATAGAATGGTTCTCTTTATTAATCAAACCCTTAAGGTAGGGCAACACAATACATTCACTCCTTAAGGAAAGAGAACACTCCACAAGCCATATGCCTATTCATACAATATTCCTTGACATCCCTCAATGTGGAGTCTCTAGCCTCTATATAGGCCTCATACATACAATACCATGGGTCATTACCATGGTTCCCTCAATACCATCTATCTAATACCACGGACTTATTACATTATTGCTAACTACTTGTGGTCCCTTACATGATACGGGTTAACCACCCTATTTATTACTATGGCCAATTCCATTATTACATTATTCCCTTGGGTACCTCCCTTTGTACCCCATATTATCCCCCCTAGGTATACTACATAATCTGCAAATGGAAAGAATCACTGAATAATGTAGAGCCATATCTACAACCAACTAGAGACCAGACAAGGTTTCATTAGGGACATTATACTTACACAAATTACAATTAAAAGAAAACCCCACAAACTTAGTGAACATTGTTATTGATGAGGCATGTATTACCTCTGTAAGAGGTTTTTCCCATCTCATCACTCCAAACCTGTATATTTGGTAAGAAACCTTGTTATAATACATTTTAGACAAAGAAATTCGTACCTGCGGGATATTGGGTTGTTGCCAACTTACAACACCTAAAACTTAACCATTGGTATGATGGATTACTTTCCTATAGTGCAAGAATTTTGGAAACCAGATTGTAGCCACCCGCGATTCATGGGTAAAACTTAGGAAAACAATGGAAAATGGAGGGAACTAGATTAAACAAGTCTCAAAGCACATTTAAAGCATACCTAGTTGACAATAGAACACTGAGGAACTGAACGCGAGTCCTCTATGAATGTGTGGGAGGAGAAACAATGATTTGGAACAGATCAGCGTTAGAGGCCAAAGATGTACGAAATGATAGACTCGACAAGGGCTTGGGGCGGGGGTAATTCCCTAACTGTTTCCCAAGCCTCCACAGTTGTTAGATCATCCACTTGATCAATTGTGAGATAGTGTGCTAGGTGTCCAACTTGTCATTTACCATGCAAGTGCATCGAGAACATTCGAACCCTAGGAGTGGAAGCGATTGAAAATACGCTCATGTTCACATATAGTATGTAGATAGGGAATATAACCATGATACCATAGTGGGATCCATTATGACTTGAATGTATGTTAATGTGACAAACTTCAATATGTATTCCTAAACTTTATAACAAATGTAAATGCTCTAGACATGTATAACAAGATCATGAGATTCAGTGCAATTATTTGATTAAAATAAGTGTTTTTTTTATTTGTATAATTTCATTACATATGTTTTTTTTGTACTTGTGCATGTTCTAGAATTGTTGCACATTTAAGTGGATTTTATAATATCTCTACTTAATCAATTTTATATCATATTCTCAATTTTGAATTTTATCAATCCATATACTAATTTTGAATTCAATCAATGTGTATCAAAATACTAATTTCTAATTTGAGCAAATTGTATAAAATCTCTACTTAATTTTATATCATATTCTTAATTTTGAATTTAATCAATCCATGTACTAATTTTGAATTCAATCAATCTATATCAAAATACTAATTTTTAATTAATAAGATTCGAAAAATTACTTAACTATTGATAAAAATCTCTGAAAATTTTATTTGTGAATTGTAAGATATATATAATGATTTTAAAAATTAAAATATAATATGAAGGCATTTTTCCGACTTTATTTGCTTATTTGAATAACTCTCTTACTCATTTCAAATTGCATTAATTGCTAACATTATTAGCCTTTTTAAATAAGCAATTGTAGAACTCCTTCAGTCATTTCAATTTGTATTAATTTCTAAGTATAATAGGGCATGTCGAAAGTTATCAACCTAGACTTATTAATTATGAACTATGGTTACCTATTTATGGTTTTGGTAGGTTAACTTTTGGGTTATTTAATTAATTTTTATAATTTTATAACTTTGATAATATAAGATGTTGGATGAAGTAAGTATTTTTATGTTTATGAGAATTTATTAAATATAAATTGTGATAGTAAATAATATAATATCAAATTAATTAAAAAATAAAAATAAAATTAATAAAATAATATAAAATAATTATGTAGGTTTTAGAATTTTAATTTAATTATATGATGGTATTTGTAATAGAATGGAATTGCATGTTGAAATTTTTTTTTTTAAATTTTTTTAATGTAATATATGTTTAATTTATTTTAATTCTTTAACTTATTTACAAGTTAATAATTTCTTTACATTCAATTTAATCTTTAGAATCAATGTCTTAATATATTGTGTTCATTAATTGTGTCAAACATTATACAAACAACAATGATCAATGGCTAAAGCCTTGTTCTTATAATCAATGTTCTAATGTGTTATGTTTATTGATTGTGTCAAGTATTATACAAGCCATAATGACCAATGGTTAAAGCCTAGTCATTATAATCAATGTCCTAATCTGTTGTGTTCATTGATTGTGTCAAGCATTATAGAAACAGTAGTGATCAATGGCAATGAGATGACTACCTTGTCCTGCAATACTTGTTTAGAATGTACTTGTTTATATTAGGAGTCAGTTTTTCTTAACATTGATATCTATAATTAGATTATAGATGTTGGGAATATTTTGAAATGTATTTTTAGTATATCTATAACACATAACTTGATACTAAACATTAAAATTTTGTATTCACTTGATATTAGTTTTCCTTTAACCAAAAATATTTTACATAATTTAATTTTTTTTTTTTAATTAATATTTAAATTTATTTATCTACCATAAATTCTGTAATCATTATATTAAGTACACTTATCATAACCTGTACAACTACCCCAGTATACAGTACCATCTGGATTTTTCTTTAACAAACTCATCCATAAATTCTGCCATAAACTTTGAAACTAATAATAAATGAAGCTGAGATGTCATTCACATGTCATGCTCCACCACCTGCACCTTTAACCTCAATCGGCCATCAACTCTGTGATAAAAGGCACAAATCATGGTAAAAGAATCATCAACGCCTTAATGATGTGCACGCCACAGGCATTTTCAAAGTGCGTATTGCCACGTGTTAATGGTCCGTATCGAGTTGGCCGATACGCTGAATTTGTTGACGTGGACGGTTGCGGGGTTGCGGGGCTAGCTTTGTCTGCAATCTGCGAGGCCGTCATTGATTACCTTTTGATTTTTCTATTTAACCTCAACTCTCACCCCGTTTGGGGCCGGGGATGTCTGATATTTTTACGGAGTCTCTGTTGCTAGTTTAGCGACTTAAATTCAACAACGATTTCCAAATATAGAAGGGCATCTGGATAAGGATTGGAAATTAGCGTTGGATTAAATTGTAAATAGTAAATGTACAGTACTGCGGTGAATAAGTACCCTAATCAATTTTATTTAAAGTATTTTTAACTGCTTTATAATTTTAAATTTTAAAGGTTATTTAGTTGGTGGTTGGAAAGTCATAGAGTCAAATCTTTTTAATTCTTTCAGAATTAAGGACTATTTAAATACACCACCTTAAAAATATATAATTATTTTATATAGAGAAATGTTATTTATGACAAATTTAATTCAATTTCTATTTCAATTATTAAAAAAATTGCACGAGGATGAATCACATTATGTATTTAGAAATTAAAAAATCTTAAAATATCATTTACCGAAAACTATTTGTAATAAAAAAAAATGTCTTATCATATTAAATATCATTTCAATATTTTAGAATTAATTTTAAAATGGATAGATTTTCAATTAATAAAATTTTAACTTTAGTAATTAAATATATCGGTTGACTTCAATTATATTTAATTATATTTCAATCATTAAAAATAAAATAAAATTATTATTTATATTTATTTCACAATAGTAATATGTTATATTTAAGTGTGGTTTATTATTATTATTTTTTTATTAGAAATTTGTGAAAATTTATTGGAAGTGTGGGTTTAATTGAAGTATAAATTGAAATAAACATTAGTTAATTACAACTAAAGATGAACATGAAGGAACCCACCATGGTGGAGAAAATAATTATAGGTTTTGTTTAAAAGTACGTTTACAGTGATTTACATTAAAACACTTATCTAAAAAGAATTAATAATATGTTTAATGTTTTTTTTAAAGTAAATTAGTGCATTTTGTATTCATATTTGAAGAGAAGATTACATAGCTGAAATTTTCCAGAACCCACAGGGAGACAAACTAACCCAATAGACGAGTAACACCCATACCCAATAGAGCAGAATCACCCATGTACATAGACATCAGAGCCAACATATACTTAGCTTATCAATAAGTCTCAAAGTGGAAGGGAAATTACAATTCATCAATGACATCAAACTATCTCACTAGAAAATCAATACCCACAAAACATGACTCAATAGAGCGCACAGGGGCATAAAAACCACCAAAAAAATCCATAAGGTACATAGGACACTCCATAAGAATCTATAAAAATCTAGAAGGCACCCAAAATAGTCCATAACCATTTATAAAAAACCATCAAGCATATAGAACCATCCACAATATTCCATAAGTCGCACAATATCGGAAGATAAGATGACCTTTGTTGAAAAACCCCATAATTGTAACAACTTTAGAGCCAAGAATAGACATAAAATGACAGCCACCACCAACAAAATAATTCTCTATATGAACCGGATTCCATGCTATGCAACTGATCCAAACTTCTACGAGCCCTAAGGCAACAAAAAAGTGTAACATAACATGTGAAAAAGAACAGAAAGAAGGCGGACAATCGCACCAAATGACACTAAAGCCATATCTCCAAGAAGAGCCATAAAAACCATTTTGCTAGTAGGCACAAAAACGATTTTTCCATCATGACACCAACACCCATGGCCACATATGCTAATGAAGAACCAAATAGAAAGGCTCAAGGCCCTCCAGAGAAACCCCATAACATTATTCAAAAATACTTCGCTCTCATGGTATCCGAAAGAAGAGGGGAATAATAGTGAATAAAAAATGCCATAGCTTTATACTCAAGAAATACCATTTCAAGTCGTGATCAGAGGAAATTTGATGCAGGAGCATCTGACCCTCCTTAATCAAAAGAGGAATCCAAAGCGAAGAACGAGAGGACGTGGACCATTGGAGAAAAACTGGGAAAGTCTGTTTAAAATGGAGCTAATTAGATGGACTTAATTAAACGTAATTTTCCATTTGTATGCATGTAGAGAGAATTAAGGGTTGTTGAGATATTTGTGATAGGAGATTAAGGAGAAGATTAATCGAATCCTTCTCAGTGATTCGATCCAATATATATATATATATATATATGATGAACCTGCGTGTTCAAGGGGAGAGTAATATAGTAATATAGAGTGAGAGATAGAGTATTCAAAATGTAATCGATTGGGAGCTTATTCTAAGGCTGAAACACCTTAGCATGTAATTGTTCTATATAATACAAAAATGTGTGCCTTGTGTTGATTTTGTGCGCCTGTGTGTATTTTATAAACCATCTAAATTTTCTCATGTTTTAGGTTTGATCGACCATCGATCATTGGAGGATCGATGGCGATCCATCGATAAACGAATAATTGTGTTATATGAATGATGTATAATAGTGTAAGTGGCAGAGTAAGGCAGAGGAAGCCCGAGCGTAGCGTAAGTCCATCAATAGAACGATAAGTGAAGAGTGATGCACAGGATCCATTGGATCTTAGAGTCCAATGGTCCAAATCCAATCGCTGTGGAGCAGAGCCTTTATATCACATCGACAAAGTTGATTCATAAGGGCGGACCTCAGGCTTTAAGGACTTGTAATGATGCAATAGATCATGGACTATCGGATCGAGAGTCAAGATTGACAATCACGATCTAATCGCTGATCGCAAATCGGAGGGGCCAAGATCAAAGGATGGAGGAATGTTGATAAGCGATGGCCGATACACCGATAGCCGACTAAGCGCCGATCAACAACCGAAGATAATGAAGGTTAGCACAGCGCTGTTGGAAATATTAGAGGATCGGAACCGATGTTTTATAGTTGGGACTGTAGTGTTTGTGAAGTCTGGTTAAAGGGTTCAAAGCAGAGTTTCTGTGTATTCCCGTGTGCATCCATGTAATTTCGAAAGGATGTGTTGCCCTGGTTTTAAGGTATAAGAACAGATAACGCTTATGATAACGCAATGGGTTCATAACCCATAAGTCCCAGGATCGAAGTTTTTAAATGAAAGGGGACTTTTCCTTACCCCCAAAATCGCCTTTCATAAAGTGGTATCGGAGCAGGGAAAGGTTTTCCTGTGAAAAGGAGGAAGAGTTTGCAAGCAGAAGGAGAAGGAGGTACAGTTGTTGAAGTATGGTGAGTTTATGGTCATTACTGTCGTGCAGATAGTGGTAGCGGAAGGTGAGAAGACTTGCAGCAACCTAGAGCAAGGAGTTCTCAATTGGTTCAAGAGGAGAGAACTAGAAGGATGCCAAAAGACTAAAGCTAAGAGGAGAAAACTTGGTGAGGTATCGTGTAGTAGAGAAGGTTGTTACTGCAGAGGTTGGTTGCAGCTCACAAAAGATCATGAAGGCAGTTCCACTAAAGAAGTGGGTAGAATTGCTAAGGATAAGGAGAAGCATATGACCAGGAGGTCATAAATTTTTGTGCCTCGAGTGTTTGATGTAGGAGCATCTGACCCTCCTTAATGAAAAGAGGAATCCAAAGCAGAGAACGACAGGACGTGGACCATCGGAGTAAAACTAGGAAAATCTGTTTAAAACTGAGCTAATTAGATGGACTTAATTAAATGTAATTTTCCATATGTATGCATGTAGAGAGAATATTAAGGGTTTGTTGAGATATTTGCCGATAGGAGATTAAGGAGAAGATTGATTAGAACCTTCTCAGTGATCTGATCCAAGATATATATATATATATCTATATATATATATATATATATATATATATATATATATATATATATTATATTATATATATAATATATATAGATATATATACATGATGAACCTGCGTGTTCAAGGGGAGAATAATATAGTAATACAGAGTGAGAGATAGAGTATTCAAAATGTAATCGATTGGGAGTTTGTTCTAAGGCTGAAACGCCTTCGCATGTAATTATTCTGTATAATACAAAAAAGTGTTCCTTGTGTTGATTTTGTGTCCCTGTATGTATTTTATAAATTGTCTGAATGTTCTAGCGTTGCAGGTTTGATCAACCATCGATCACTGGAGGATCGATGGCGATCCATCGATAAACGAATAACTGTGTTATATGAATGTTGTATGGAGTGATAACAGTGTAAGTGGTAGAGTAAGGTAGCGGAAGCTCGAGCATAACGTAAGTCCATCAATAGAATGAGAAGTGAAGAGTGATGCAAAAGATCCGGATCTCAGAGACCAACGGTCCAGATCCAATCGTTGTGGATCATAGCCTTTATATCGCATCAGGAAATTTGCTTCATAAGGGTGGACCTCAGGCTTTAAGGACTTGCGATGATGTGATAGATCATGGACCATCGGATCGAGAGTCAGGATCGACGGTCATGATCTAATCATTAATCGCAAATCGGAGGGGCCAAGATCAAAGGACGAAGGAATGCCGATAAGCAATGGCCGATACGATGATAATCGACTAAGTGTCAATCGACGATCGAAGATAACGAAGGTCAGCGCAACACTATTGGAAATATTAGAGGAGCGGAACCGATGTTTTATAGTTGGGACCGTAATGTTTGTGAAGTCTGGTCAAAGGGTTTAGAGCGGAGTTTTTGTGTTTTCCCATGTGCATCCATGTAATTTCGAAAGGATGTGTTGCCCAGGTTTTAAGGCATAAGAGCATATAACGCTTCCAATAACATAATGGGCTCATAACCCATAGGTCCCAAGATCAAAATTAGAGTAGGTTTTTGGGTACTATCGCTCGAAGGATGTGTGGGGTCACCATAGGCTTAGTCACTCACTAGGAAGCTTTCCACATGAGCCAAACGAGAGTCCACACTATCAAGGAAGAAATGTTGGTTACAGAACACACATTTAATGTCCTCGAACAAGGAAAAACCATTATAATTCTCCACTTGTTTATTCTTAAAAATAAGGTGCAATAGAGTCGTCATTTGTTGATGAAACTCCAATTTAAAATTCATAATGGAGTTGCATTTTCTCCCATCTACCGGGATCAAGGATCCAATTCATATCCTCCCCCACCAATTCAGAATCTAAGTGATACAAGCATTCCCTATACTCTTTCGTCCCCAACAACAAGATTTTGTTTCTCACCTCCAGAGGTACGATGACAAAAAATGTGGCAACAAAGTTATAGGCAAAAGGACGAACCCTTTTGTGTCCTTTATTACCTCTACCACCCCTTCCACAACTCGTTCTCTTCCTAGGGTGCAGGAGTAAAGCTGCCAATGAACATTGAGGGTAAATACAACAAGAATTTCTGCCTAGAAAAATATGGAAAAGATGAGACACAAGGCCTTGAAACCCAGATCTCAAGACAACTAGATCGTCACCTACATACCACATTGCATGACCAAAGCCAATAAATTGTTGGGCTCATCACGTTCAAATAACATGGCATGACCCAAAGGCAACTAGTGGGAATTCCATAAAACAAAAATTGAAACAAAGACTCAAGAACACAACCCAAAACTCCTAATTTCACCATTGAACACCTCACATTGAACACTACAAGAAAATTGAAATGGATGAAAAATTCTCAGGGCCATAGCTTTAGACACAATTATTTTGATACATAGAAACCCCAATAACAACAAATACACACTAAGATTGGAGAAAATATCTCAAGGACTCAGGAAAACCAATGAATTAAAAATTTAACCTCCAAAACCCAAACGAAGGAATTAAAGAAGATGTATGACATGGCATAAAATGAAATGGCATGCCACCAAGGAGAAACATGGAATGGGGGATAAGGATATATCATTTCCTCCTTCTACACAAAATGTGTACCTCATCTAATGCCTCCCCATAACTAAGAATTTAAACAATGCTCCTATTGTATAATAAGCATCCCCATATTAATTATCCATTGCCAGAACGTGACAAGGATAAGAAAGGTGTGATGAAACAAAACACTACTAAGAAGCCCTTACATTCTAAGAAACGTCCCCATCGAGGTCTGATCTATCTTCCTCCAACAAACCCTAGAGAGGCTCTAAATCCTCCTCCAACCTAATGAGAGGCAAACCTACATCTAGATCAAAATCTCTAAAATGATAACCGAGGTTTGCTAGAAAATCTGCAACCTTATTAGCCGATCTTCTGGAGTGTTGAACAAGTAACATATTCCAATTTGCAGAGCAAGAGGTTTAATCTTCCAAAGATACTTTTCAGCCACCATCTCTTCACAATCTTACTTGGGGGTTGTCTATTTAAAAGTTTCTAAACACACTAAATAACAATCTTCGAATCACCATCAATGTGAAACAAATGGAAACCTTCACGAATAGTAATCCAAATACCTTTCTCAAATTCCAAAAACTTTGCAATATTGTTAATAGTTGACCCACAAATCTAAGAAAAAAACTCTCAGATTTGAAGAGTTACAGTCTTGGAATACACCTCCAAAGCTAGCAATACCAGGATTACCCTTAGACACCCCATCAAAATTTAATTTGATAAAACCTTTTGTTGGAGGAGAGAAAGAACAATTCGAGGATGGATATAGATCTAAACATGGTTTTTCTCTCAGAGTTCTCATTTGATGTTCCAAATTTAATGTCTTCATGATCATTGCCTCAACACCATCAACCTTCCAATCATCACTTGACCATGAGATAATAATGCGGGTTTCTCTTAGATTTAATGTAATCACCTCTTTAATCATTGTTGTCGTTCTTTGCTTATGTTTAAAAATTCTGGAGTTTCTTTCCTTCGATAAATTCTAGAGAATAAATCCCATCCCCAAGATCTAAGAATTGTTAACTATATGATTCTTGAACAAAGAACAATTCCGTTGAGTGACCAGTGCCACTAAATTCTCTTAACTATTGATTTTGTTGCGAAAGATGAAAAAAGAATGGACCATATATCCTATACAAAATCGCAAGAAACAAAGAGATGATCTATAGTCTCCTAAGCCCTATAAAACATGAAACAAAGAGATGTACCTTTGAAACATTTTCTTCTTATGTGATCCCAAGTAAGTAACATATTCCTACCAACCAGCTAAAAGAAAAGAAAAAATTTTGGCTAGTGACATTCAAACCATATTTCACTCCAAATTATGTATTTTTCTAGACAACAATGACTCGGAAGAACAAAGTATGCTTCCTTGAAAGTAAAAATCTCAATTGGTCATGTAGCCCAACATGGTATTTCTTTGTCCCTTGAGAAACAAATTTTCCTTTCCAATAATTCCTATGGAAGACTTTCCCAAGGAAATTCCTGGGATGAGAAGGACTAATTATCCTAAAACTTCCACTTCCTCTAGAGGGAAGATTCCATCTCTGATTTCCAATAGACTCTAACCAATACCTCTCCCAAATTAGTTGCAAAATTATACAAAATGTGAAGGTTTTCACTCTCATTTAGGTGAGGTAACTGCTGCCATGCTTCCACCAAAAGCAGAGTCAATTCTCCATTTTTTATCTCCCAAAATCCCCATTCTCACTATCTCTCGATTCTCCTGCACCCGTAGCCATAATCTTGAACCTACGATGGTTGAATCATATCTTAATCGCTACTCGTGAGACATGAGAGGTACATATTTCCTTAACCAAATTTTCTTCCATAACTCATTACCACCTAACACACACTGCCACCATATTTTCTCCCCTAAGGTAGCACCCAACGTTTATGGCTCTTGCAAACCCAACCCCCAACCAATTTAGGAAAATAAAGTGTTTCCCATGCTACCAAAGACCACCATTTTTCCTTGTCGGATCCTCGCCAGAGAATTTCTCTCAGTTTTACCTTAAACTTAACACACAATTATTTTGACATTAGTATATATGACATCTGATAAATTGGAATAGCCTACAACACTGACTTAGTTTGAAATAATCTCCTTGAAATTCAATTCTTCAAATGTTCAGTTGTTTATCTTGTTCACGAGTTTCAAAAGAAGATCCCACCAACATGAAATTATTTTTGGATTTAATACTAAGGGTACCCATAGGTACTTAGAGGGAAGAGAGGCCCTTTGAAATTCCAACACTTAGAAAAGATGACACTCAATCAACTGTTTGTAGTTGAAAAAGAAAATAATAGTATTTGCATTGTTAATAAGCATGCCTAAAGCTTCCCTAAAAGTTGAGAGGAGAGAAAAAACCTATTTGACTTCTTTGAGAGTGGGTTGACCAAACAAGCAGACATCATCAACAAATTACTAGTGTGTCATTGGGAGATCATCACTAAATATGCACAAACTTTTAAGATTTCCTCTAGAGTAGGAGTTTGAGGAAAATACACCCAAGACCTTCCATAGCCAAAATAAATAATAAACGAAACAATGGAACCCCCTACCTTAATCCATGTGATGGGTTAAAAGTACTAGAAGGGGAACCATTAATCGAAATGGAGAAGAAGAGTGTAGGAATAAGACAACGCACCCATGAAAACCAGTTCCAGGAAAAACCAAAAGCACCAATAACGTGCAACAAGTATTCCTAAATAATTTGGTCATAAGCCTTCACCATATCGAGATTTAGCATCATGCCTAGTTTCTTCAAACTCTTCAAAGAGTGGATTATCTAATGAAATGCAAGTATACCATTTGAAATATGTCAACCTTCCACAAAACTAATTTTTTTCTGGGGATATGTGCTCTTTTAAGAGAGGTTTTAGATGATTAACTATAATAGTAGATATGATCTTATAAATAACGCTCCCTGATGAAATGGGTTAAAATCCACTAGGATCCTCAGGTTTTCCAATCTTAGGGATCAGAGAAATACAAGTTTCATTGAGACCACTCCATAGTATCTATAACTTTCCAAACTCCTCCATCCCCTCATGAATTTCCAAACCTACAAAACTACAACATTTCTTAAAAAAGTATGAAGTGTATCCATATGGCCATGAATATTTATTTCGAGGCATATCCATAATCACATTGTTCGCTTCTTCAAAGGATATTGATCTCATCAACGCTAATTTTTTTTCCCTGCTAACAAGTTTAGGAATATAAGCTAAAATATTATTAATAGTTGACTGTATATTATAAGAAGGTTTTGTAAGGACATCCTTGTTAAAATAAATCAACTCTTCTTCAATTCCTTATGATGAAGTTTACACAAACCATCTCCCCTAGTTAATGAAAAAAACGGGTTAAAATGTAGATGTTGTACCATGGATTTATGGAAAAAATAGAATTATTTTTCCCTCCTTCAACCATTGAACATTAGATTTTGTCGCCAAAGTGTTTCTTCTTTTTTCCTTCTCAATTCTAATTTTTTCATTGCAATCCCCTCCTCTGGCGCTAACTCTGAAGTGCATCCTTCAAAAATCATACGTTACCAGATTTGTTCCATTTAGCATTCTAATTTTTATTTTCTCCATGAAAATATTACAAAAATCTTATTCCAAAATTTAATCTTTGTTTCCATTTCCATAAGTTTCAACTGAAATGTATGCATTTAATTCTTACCTTGAACTTGAATTTCCTCCTGCCATACTTTTGCATTCTCTATAAACTTTGGCACATAAAGATAAAATATTTGAAAGTGGAAGGTCTTATTCCTTGGAGCTTCCTTGAGGTTTATCTCCAACTATACGGACCAATGATTTGAACAGAGATAAGGAAGAATTGCTACTTCAATAAATATTTTCTTATCCATAATTGTTTTCTAAAACTAAAAAACTAATCCAAACGACTCACCAACTGATGTTTTCCCCTCTTCTGTTATTCCAAGTAAAATTTCCATTAATAGTGGGTACATCCACCAGCTGTAATCTCCCAAAAAATTCTATAAAAGAGGCCAATTCAGACTCCTAATTGCGAACCCCTCCCTTTTTTCACTTTCAATGTTATGATAAGATTAAAATATCCCCCTGAGATCCAAAGAGAGTTCGAGATATAATTGTTATGACCTTAATATTCTCCAAAATATTCAATTTCTCTACTACAACTAGAGGATCATACACCTTCGTCAGACTCACTATTTCTTTGGATCCAACAAAATTGAATATGCTAGTCAAAATTCATGGAATAACCAAGCTATCTTGAAAAATAACTTCCAATAGATTCCACAAAATTTCTAGTCCACCGCCACTACCCTCGGCATCAATTTCCATAACTTCACAACCATTCTAACAATAAACACTTATTTCACACAATTTGGTCATTAAAAGTATAGTTTGTTGGAAAATTATCGCTGTTGGCTTTTCAACTTTGATTACTTCTTGCAAATAACATTGTTTCCCTTTACTATTGAAAACCTGAATATTCCAAGTTATGATTTTAATTGTGATAATCTTTGAGAGGGAGTGAAAAAATCTAAAATCATCATTGTTTGTAATGAATTAATCAGTTCTTGAAGAAATTCACATGTCATTTTTCGACCCTTTTGATTTATAAATTTGGCAACAAACTCTCTACCTTTATCCTTTGTTACATGCACTGTTTGGACCTCGTTACCCCCTTCTACATTTTGTCTATATTTATTCTTCCCACATAGATATTCCTTTAGATAGAGCTCCTTTTATTCTTTCTATAATTTCTCCAAGTCTTCCATAGGCCAATCATTTACAAGATTAACCAAATTCTTTTCCTCTTCTGCTAGGGAATCAAAATTTACTTTTGTCACTTCCATAACTTTTGCAATCCTAGGCAGACTAAAAAGTATTCAGTCACCATCTTCTCTAACTTCCTGTTTGGTGACTTTTTCTTTTACACATGTGTTTCACCGACAAGATCCATTGTCATTTCTATCATTAGGACATCATTTGACAAGGTTGCTTTGTCTTCCATATCTTCTAAGATAAAAAAGGTGTTTTATCCTCAAGCATCGTAGTAGGCTAAGCTACTCTGCCCTAAGTACATCACCTTCGAGAAGAAATCTTTGTAAAACCCTCATTAGATGCCAAGCCAAAAACATGTTGTTATTTCTTTTCGACTAGGAAATCTATGAACAGATGCACATGCTCATGACAATGGTGACACCGAAAAGGTACATGTTCATAGTCTAAAGATTGTGTGTGTACTTCCCCTTGGTATTCGAGATCAATTGACTCTAGTAATGGTTGTGAAATATTCATATACACATAGAGTCTTGCATAAGATATATTCCTCCCCCGCTTAGTGACCTCTGATACTTTGACGAATTTTCCTAATGCATTTCCAATCCCCTCCAAAATTTCTGGAATCCGAAATTCCATTAGGAGAGAATAGAGACTCACCCAAACATGTGTTTCCAAAAACACTTCCTTGTCTAGACTAAAACATTCTTCTGAGTGCTGCATATATAATCCTGCATTATTAAAGAAATAGGAAGCACCCTAAAAAACCCTATTTTGATCTTCTAGGTTGGAGAAAATCATAGTGAAAAACTCTTTCGGTCCTAATCTCAAATCTACCTCTCCTTTAGGCTGTTATTTCTCTTGAATACACTGTTCTACCTCTTTTTCTGTAGGCCACCCTCCAACAAACTTACAAATGAAAGCATGGTATTTCATTTGTGTGCAATGAGCTTCCAAACTGTTCGAAGGAATTACAAATTTGGGGTTTTTAGTTGCCTTTGATAAACACTTACCTCACAATACAACCTACCATTTGTGCCCTCAAAATTGGTATTTCATTAGAAGCACCACTGCCTCTAGGTCTATATGCTATTTCTACATAGTTTTGCTTTGAATTTCCTGTTATAACATTTTTGAAGGAGAGGCATCTTGTCCCTCCACCAAGGAACTCTTCTCAATTCCTCAAAATCACTCAGAGTGTTAAATTGACGAGAAAATCCTACAGAAAGTTATGGAAAACATAAAAAAACCCTAAGCATCAACTCCTATTATGTTTGATGTTTTGAGAATGTTAAATAATTTTTTTTATTTCGAGGTAATGAGTAGAAATTTATTTAGTTTTGGATTATCAAATATTTAAAAAGAGCCGTGCATTTTTTTGATAATTTTAAATAGACTCATTGGGTTTAATGATTAAGAACATGTGTTTCCTTTTAAAATGTTGTGGATTCAAATTCAGAATGGGTTACTATGTACATCTCTCTAGACTTTAACGATGCTAAAAAACTCATTTTGTGTATTGCTCGGATGTGAACTTAAAATTATATTACTGTTATTATTATTCTCACTTAATTTTATAAAACTTATAGCTTACAAACTATATAAATATGAATATGAGAAAACACAATTTTGATTATCTTTGAGATTTTGATATTTAAATTGAAACAATACATTTATGTAAATATATTATCTATTTTTGTTTATTTGCACATATCTATATAGTAATTTTTAATGTTAGGTGTACATATCAAATCTCTCTCTCTTTCATAAATAGAAATATATATTTATTTTCATTTGTATTTATATTTAGCTTATTATTATTTGAAATACAAATATAATGATGAAAGCATTATCTATTTAACACCATATTGAGTTGTGAAATACCTCATAATTCTTGTCTAGTAAATTATTTGACAATTTAACAACCAACAAAATAATTAATATGTAAATATGCAATATCAACCATTAAAATTTGCAATTTTAACAAACAAATACTCTTATTTACATATTAACTATTAATTAAATATAGTCCAACCATTATAAGCTACAATTTAAATCATAAAATATTACAATTTACAAGCTAAAATTTTCAATTCCAACAAAAACAAAAACATTTCATCACAATTTCAACTCTTAAAAATGCAAATCTTAAAACTACAATTTTAAAATATA
>APFE031218154.1:81445-95167 GCA_000404065.3 Pinus taeda
AAGTATCTTATATGAAATGGCTTACATAATTTTTTTTATTAATCCTATAGTATTCTCAATATTTTGTTAGATTAAAATGTTTTGTTAGATTAAGCCATTTTAGAACCCGAAGTATGCAACCGATGCAGAAAGCGACTGCGAAGCGAGCAAAAGAACGTTCCAGCAGAATACACATCCTCGCATCCCCGCCCAGTCCCTCCATTAATGCTTACCTTCTCTAATCAATTCTAACCGTGTTTTCTGCTTTCATCGTTTGTCAGCAACCATCCACACGTCCATCTTTCAACATGAAATCTCGACTACGTGCTTTACCTTCTAGCCACTCGTCTCTTTGCACCTTCACCTGAACGACATTAATTCTCTCCATTTTCCGTTCTTTCTTCCTTTGCTCCGATGTGGGCGGGGAACCCTTCCTCTATCACCACACGAACTTCTTTGCCTCCAAACTTTCATGAATATGCAATGTATTTTAAAGAAAGTTTGCACTATTATATTGGTTCGAATCCATGCCAATTATTAGAAATGCACTGAAGTGGGGAAATAACTTTGCTAATGTATTTTGAATTGGAGTTCTCTGTAAGCTTCTATCTTTATCGCTGGCCTCCCTTTCCTGCAGACCATCTAACCAATATTAGTAAAAATATAAGTCGAAGACCAGCCAAGCAAACTGCAGATACTTATTAATCTGACTGCAAAGTTCAGGATTATAAAGTTCTATCTTCATCCTACCAAATTTCATCTTCATTATTGGACCCACTTCCCTGCACACCCGCGAACCGATATTAAAAGATATAAGTCGAATAACAGCGAGGTAGACTGCAAATACTTTATAAACCTGACAGCAAAGTTCCAGATTATTAATGGAGCACAATACTTGTGATTTAAGAAGAAGATGGGGCACTCGAATTGCGCCCATTGTCGGTGGTCATCCTCTAGCCTGCCTCTTGTCTATCGTTCGTGTTAAATAGGCCCGGCCGCTATGAAACTAGTACAGGTATACCTACAAATGCATACCATCAATTTGCCCATTCGCTTCATGCATCTACCAATGTCACAGTGGATTAATCCACACAACATCTCTTAATATTTGAAATGGTTGGTAGTTGGCGCAGTATATAACTTAAATGATGATAAACATTTAATGATCTCCCACTGGTATCCTAGCATCTTCACAATATTAAATTTATTAAAGGAAAATCAATGGTTGGTAATTGGCGCAGGATATAACTTAAATGGTGATGAACATTTAATGATCTCCGATAGGGATCCGATCATTTTCACACTATTAACTTAATAAATAAAAAAACCAATAGTTGGTAATTGGCGCAGGATATAACTCAATGGGGATGAACATTTCATGATATCCGATAGGAGCATTTATATAAATAAACAAATAAATAAATGTGTAAATAGATTTCATTATAATATTATAAATTTCTAATATCGCAGGTCAAAATAACAAAAAAAACATTAATTTATTAGATATATGGTATGATATTAATAAATTTAATTAAAATAACAAAAATATAATTACTTTTTATTGTGAGCTGTTTAATTGTGAGATATTTGTTTTAGAAATATAGATTTTTTAGTACATTTTTTGAAAATCTGGTTAAATTTTTTTGGAAATTTAGGTTATAACTGTCAAACTATAGTATTTTAGATGTTGTGGCGCTGCCTCAAGGTGCTAAATCTATTTCTAGTTTCAAAATTTTGATTGGAACACTTTTAAATCAAGATTTTGCAAAATAAAAAATATCATATTATGATGAAAAAGTTACTATTGGCATGATATTGTCCCCTCCTTAAACAATGCCATATTTTTCTAAAATATTCTCGGAATACTAAATCCCTACTATGTATTTATAATAACTAGTGTCTCCGCACAAATTGCATATAAATTATATCACTAGTAAATACTAATAGACATCAATTCATAATAAAGATCAAAACACTTATTTCATAATACATTATAATTTCTTTATTATTATTATAAAAAAAGTAACATATAAGCTCAACACATACACACACATATAAAAAAAATATTCTTAAACATGAAGATTCACTCCCATTTTTTTTATAAATATTTTTAATCGGTAAATGAATTTGCTATAATAGCGTAGGCCAATACCATGAATTATCAATAAGACATGCCAAAAAAAAAATCATAAGCCATTTCATATCACACTTGCTTTTTGACTAGAATCAGCAATACAAATTTGAGTAAGATTGTGATTATTTATAGTTTAAAATGCTCTTTTGAATGCATAAATGGATTAGCACCCTAAAAAACTTTTTATGTATTGGATCTTTGCAGATTAAACAACTTAACTTATGAGTTAAAAAAGAAATTACCCATTTAAAAAAGTTACAAATTTTTGAATAAAATTAACCAGAAAAATATTTGGAGAAAGATCATTTCATCTATTAATTAGACTATTAGTATGATATACATTTTTAATTAATCAATTTAGTTAAAAAAGAAAAAAAAGAAAAACCATTTTGAAAATAAATCTTAATCTTTGATTTGTGAATATTAATCTGGATATTCTAGAATGGAAAATTAAATCTTTATTGATAACTATTGGCAATTAAATTAAAACTCTCAAAGTGTTTGAATGTAATTATAGATAATTATATTAAAATTATAAAAAAAATATTTCCAAAAAAAATATAATAATTTAATTTACATAAATAAAAATTACTTAGTTTAAAATTTGAATAATTCGCAGATTAAATAAATATACCATTTAGTAAAATAATTAAAATTTGATAAACTTTATTCCAAAATAAACCTATATCAATATAATTATTATTAATAATTAAATTAAAATTATATAATAAAAAAAAACCTATTTCACACTAAATAATATCCGGATCATCGTGATGTCCATAAGCAAAAGTGCTTTGTTTGAAATTTGAATAAGCCCCTGACTATGATGTCCGATTCCTAAAGTACCCAACAAGGAGTCGCAGAAAATGAACCCAGGTGGAGATAGATTGGACCCAGAAACTTAGGGTTTGCTCTGTGAACACGTCTTCAAAGGGCGTTCACTTGTTTGTCCGAACATTCCTCAGATTTTTTTCAGCTACCAGAACAAATGCATTACAGTGCTGAGACAGTAATTTCTTTTTTGGAGAAATTGCAATTTATGACACACTATTGCTTCGTCTGTGACATAGTTAGCGGTTTATCTTACAACCTTTTCTGATTTTGTAATCTCGGGGCAATCTGAAAATAATTACATTACAGGTAGCAGAAGAAGATCAGGTGCTTAAAAATCCACACTGATGAAATTATTCTCAGAATTTGGTAATGGTGGTCTGACAATGAGAGAACCCCGGATGCAAGCTTATGTTAAGGAACATCAACGAGCGTATGTGGGCGGACCTTGCAGTATAATCTTGGAGGTTTTGGTCTCTCAATGTATAGCGGGAGGATGGAAGTTTTACGTTGCTGGAGGTGGAGATGTTCAGCCTAAGTAGATTGATTTATCAGGTTTCAAACTTTCACCTACTCAAGAGTTAAACTTAACTAGATTATAGATTTATCAAGTTCAAATTCCTCGACTTAAGTTTAATCAAGTTTCATCTACCTCAAGATTTAAACTTAACTAGATTATAGATTTATCGAGTTTTTCATAAGCTATTAAATTCTAAAATGTTTCCAAAATTTAACATCAAAATAAAGATGCTAAAAATTGCTAAGCTTACATGGACAAGTAAAATATAGCAAAAATTTAAAATAAAAAATAAATCAAACTAACAAAATATAAAATACATAAATAGTGAGGGCCGGGGCAGAGATGATATAAGTCAGTTCATAGTATTCTTTTGAGAAGAAACGGAGCACTCGACAGAGGGATTAATAGAGTATTATGGCCTACAACGACTGCAATAACAAAGATGTGGTAATTGAGTCCAATATGTTATTATTGTCCAATTATTAGTCCTCAACTCATTTAAAGAAAGTTGTAAGGTCTCAATTTCGTTTGTCCGGAATTTTAACAAAATTTTTAGGTTCGAGTTTTTATTAGAAACTTTAGATGTTTCCAGGTAAGATATCCAAAATTTTATGGAAAAATTCTAAGTTTATTGGAAACTTCCAGTGAGGCAAGATATACAAAGTTTTTATGAAAAATTTGAAAAGAAGAGAAGGTTGGGATAACTTTGGCATTTTCAAAGTTTTTTTTCTCCAAAATTTCATCTGAAATTTGAAAAGAAAGGAAAGTTGGGGTAACTTCACATTTCCAAAGTTTTTTTTCTTCAAATTTTTTTTACAAAATTTTAAATTTCGAAATGAAACTCACTCATGAGTTTGCCACTTACTTTTCTATCTGCTACTTATTTGCTTGGAAAAATAGAAACCAAAACAAGGAAAACAAGGAAATTTGAAGTGCACAATTTTTCTAAAGCCATCAAAATATGAGATAAATACAGGCAATGTCAAATATTTGTTTAGCAAGAATAATTAAAAGGGTGGTGGCTGATAAGTTAGATATGATTGAAAACCAAATCCATACTTGCTTGCAAAAACAGAAACCAAAACAAGGAAACAAGGAAATTTGAAGTGCACAATTTTTCTAAAGCCATCAAAATATGAGACAAATATAGGCATTGCCAAATATTTGTTTAGAAAGAATAATTAAAAGGGTGGTGGGGGGTAGGTTAGATATGATTGAAAACCAAATCCATACATATTTGCTTGCAAAAATAGAAACCAAAACAAAGAAATTTGAAGTACACAATTTTTTTAAAGCCATCAAAATCTAAGACAAACATAGGCATTTATCAAATATTTGTTTAGTAAGAATAATTAAAAGGGTGGTGGCGGATAGGTTAGATATGATTGAAAACTAATTCCATTACTTAGCATATATTTTGATTCCTAGATTTTATACTATAGAGGAGCAAGCAACGAAAGCATCAACAATAGGGGAAGAAGCATCAACAATAAGTTGTAAAACTGCCTAGTAAAAAGATCCCCAACCCTTTCTAAATGAGTTGAATCTCAAATGCACCTATTTTCCCTTTATGAATGAGTTAAATCTCAAATCCACCTATTTGCTCATGATAAATTGAATATTTTAACTTGCTTATTTTAAGTATGACTATGGAACAAAGGTGTAGATTTTATACTCTAGAGGAGCAAGCAGCGGATGCTTCAACAATAGGGGAAGAAGAATCACCAATAAGAAGTAAAACCACCTAGTAAAAAGATCCTCAACCCTTTCTAAACGAGTTGAATCTCAAATGCACCTACTTTCCCTTTATGAATGAGTTAAATCTCAAATACACCTACTCATTGATAATAAATTGAATATTTTAACTTGCTTATTTTACGTAGGACTATGGAACAAAGGTGTAGATTTTATACTCTAGAGGAGCAAGAAGCGGAAACATCAACAATAGGGGAAGAAGCATTACCAATAAGCAGTAACAATGTTGGGTGTGGAGCCTGATTATCTTCTGTATTCAAATGTCTCAGCCAGATGTATACCCTAGGAAGATTGTACACTCGTCCACGTGGGGGGGGTGCGGGGGTCACTTGTCCCCCCCGCGGGGGTTCGGGGGGGCCGATGCCCCCCCAATTGGGGGGTCCGAGGTCCAGCGGTCCCCTTGGCGGGGGTTCGTGGGCAATGCCACCAAAGCTAAAAATAGATGTAAAACTGCCTTGTAAAAGTCTAGTAATTTTTAGTCAATCTGGACCGTTCATTAGGCGAAAGATCTGATGGTAGAAGTTATGTTTAATTTAGGTTTTTTTCCCCTAGAAGTAAACCCCTCACTATATATGAGGGAATTGTATTACATCTATGTATATCTGTATTCTGAGTGAGGAAGAGAGAGGAGATTGAGAGTGAAGAGGGTGTTACAACAGAACTGCTGTAGGTTGTATCACTTTAGTTTGTTGGATAATATAATAAAATAAGGACTGGTTGTTTCTCCGTGGATGTAGCCAAAACTGGGTGAAGCATGTATATCTATGTCTCTCTTCTTTTATGCATTTTCTGTGTTTATATTTTTGCAATATTTTATGTGTTCCATTGCTTAGTAATATATAATTTTTTAACAACTAGTATCAGAGACGAAGGTCTATTTGGCTGATAAACTCATAGAAGAGAAGGGTTCGTGGTTCGAGTGGGAGCAATGACATAAGATGGTAGGTTTAGGGTCGAAAAATTTAACGGCCAAAACTACCAGCTATGCAAGATGTAGATGGAAGATTATCTGTATTAGAGAGATCTATACCTACTATTGAGCAGAAAGACAAAGAAGCCGACAAATATGACAGACACAGAATGGAATATTCTCGACAAAAAAGAACTTGGAACAATACGACTGCGCCTAGCAGCGTCGGTTGCGTTTAATGTTTCAAAGGAAACGACAACAAAGGGTTTAAAGTTGACATTGGCCAAACTATATGAAAAACCCTTAGCCTCAAATAGGGTATTTCTTATGAAGCATTTATTTAATATGAAGATGTCAGAAGGTCGATCTGTTGCATACCATTTAAATGATTTTAATACAGTTACAAGTCAGTTAAGTTCTCTAGGGGTAACTTTTGATGATGAAGTTAGGGCTTTATTATTTCTGTGCTCATTTCCAGAAAGTTGGAATGGTTTAGTTATGGCCATTAGTAACTATGTCTCTAGATCTAGTACTTTAAAGTTTGATGATGTTGTCGGTGCAATCCTTACCGAAGGAATGCGACAGAAAAGCTTCGGTGAGACATCAGGTAATGCTTTGATTGCAGAGATTAGGGGAAGAAAAATGGAAAGAGGAAAGAGCCTAGGATATTGCAGTAAGTCAAGAAAAGGCGGATCCAAGTCCAGATCGGGGATAGTGTGCTGGAAATGCGGGAAGAAAGGACACTTGAAGAAAGACTGCAAGTCTTAGGAGGGAAAAGAAGGAAACGCGCAACAAGAAACTAATCATGAAGAGAATGTAATAGGTGATGTGTTGCAATATGCTTTGATTCTTTCATTAGAAAATATTATTGATGCCTGGGTGGTAGATTCAAGGGCCTCATTCCATGCCACACCTGATAAGAACATTTTCATGATTTGTTCAAGGGGATTTTGGCAGTTCGTTTGGGTGATGATAAACATGTAAAATCATTGGGATTTGGTACAATTTTCATAAAATAGCGAATGAAATCATGGCTATTCAGGGGTTGGTCATGTTCATATCTGAAGAAAAATTTATTTCACAGGCAGTTGGAGGTGAGGTTGCATAACTACTTTCACAGATAAAACCTGGGAGGTCACTAAGGATCTCTTGGTAATAGTGAAAGAGATAAGGTTGTTAATTTACTATGCATTGGTATTCTAATTCTTTAATGCTTTAACCGGTTACAGGAAAGATACGACATTTTGCTTCATGGCTCAGGCACGTGAGTGAGAAGGGATGCAGATCTTCACTCAAGGAATTTGTTTGCCAGGTTTGAAGGCTGTGATTTAAATTCTGTGAGAATTGTGTTTATGGAAAACAGAAGAGAGTCAGATTCCTTAGAGTTGGGAAAGAAAAGAAGAGCGAAAAATTAGAGCTTGTGCATACAAATATATGGGGACCTGCTCAGGTATCATCTCTTGGTGGCTCTCGTTATTATGTTACTTTTATTGATGATGGAACCAAAAAAACCTAGATTTATTGTATGCGAAATAAATCTGATGTATTTGATACTTTCAAGAAATGGAAAGCTTTGGTTGAAAACGAGACAAGAAAAGGGTTTAAGTGTCTCAGATCAAATAATGGAGGTGAATATTGCAACAAAGAGTTTGATAGGTACTGTTCAGAGAATGGAATTCGTAGAGAGAAGACAGTTCTAGGAACACCACAAGAAAATGGCGTGCTAGAAATGATGAGCAGGACAATCATGGAGTGTGCAAGGTGCATGAGATTGCATGCAGGATTGCCTTTACAATTTTGGGCAGATGTTGTAGATACTGCTGTTTATCTAATAAACAGAGGGCCTTCAAGTTCCTTGGATGGTGGTATTTCAGAGGAGGCATGGACAAGTAAAAAGGTGAACTACTCTTTTTAAAGACTTTTGGTTGTGAAGCCTTTGTCCACATTAACAAAGAAAATAGAACAAAGCTTGAGGAAAAATCAAAGAAATGTACGTTTATTGGATATGGTGTTAATGATTTTGGTTATCACTTTTATGATTATGAAAAACACAAAATCATTAGGAGTAGATATGTCATATTCAATGAAAAGGTTTTGTATAAGGATCAGCTGCAGGAAAAGAACCAAGAAAAAGAAAACAGAGAATACACAGTGCTTGACGATATCACAAGAAAAGTGATGGTGCTTGAAAATCATAATGATCAACAACCAAAACAACAACCACAATAGCAACAAGCACTTCAAACACCTGAAGGTGGTGTTAGAAGATCTACTAGGATAAGTAGACCCCCTAAACGATACTCTCCTTCAATGTATTATTGACTGATTCTAGTGATCTAGAATGTTATGAAGAAGCAGTGCAGGTAGAAACCAAGAAGAAGTGGGAGCAAGCCATGAAAGAAGAGATGGACTCCTTAGCACATAACCAAACTTGGGACTTAGTCAGGTTTCTTGTAGGTAAAACAACATTGCAGAATAAATGGGTTTACAAGTTGAAGGAAGAAGATGGAGGTAGAAAAAGGTATAAAGCTAGACTTGTGGAGAAAGGGTTTGCACAAAAAAAGGGTATAGACTTTGATGAGATATTTTCTCCTGTTGTGGAAATGACTTCAATCAGAAATATTCTAAGTCTAGTAGCAGCAAAAGATTTGCATCTTGAGCAGTTAGATGTAAAGACAACCTTTCTCCATGGGAATTTGGAGGAAGAGATATATACGTAGCAGCCACAAGGATATGAGGTAAAAGGGAAGGAGAAACTAGTGTGCAGGTTGAAGAAGAGCTTGTATGGCCTAAAACAGGGTCCAAGGCAGTGGTATGTAAAATTTGACAAGTTTATGTCTGAACAAGGTTATACTAGGTGTCACTCTGATCATTGTGTTTATCTCAAAAGGTAAAATGATGGTAGCCATATTATATTGTTATTGTATGTAGATGACATGCTTGTTGCGGGTTCTAACATGCAGGAAATAAATGTGCTCAAAAGGAAATTGGCAAACTCATTTGCAATGAAGGATTTGGGTGCTGCAAAACAAATCCTTGGTATGAGAATAACTAGAGATAGAAAGAATCACAAATTAACGTTGTCTCAAAGTGAGTACATAGAAAAGGTGTTGAAAAGGTTTAATATGTAGAATGCAAAACCAGTTAGTATACCTTTGGCTAGCCATTTCAAATTAAGTAAGGAGGCGTGCCCCAAGGCTCAGGAAGAAATGACTCATATGTCTAAAGTTTCATATGCATCAACAGTTGGAAGCTTAATGTATGCAATGGTTTGCACAAGGCTTGATATTGCACATGCAGTGGGAGTTGTAAGTAGGTACATGAACAATCTAGGAAAAGAACATTGGATGGCAGTGAAGTGGATTCTTAAGTATTTGAGAGGTACCAAAAAATCAACCATTATTCTTTGGTGGTTCAAACATTTCTCTACAAGGATATGTCGATGTAGATATGGCAAGTGATAGAGATAACAGGAGGAGCACTACAGGATATGCATTTACTGTAGGTGGAACAACTGCCAGTTGTGTTTCAAAAATCCAAAGTGTTGTTGCACTTTCAACAACAGAAGCAGAGTATGTTGCTGTTATAGAGGCTAGTAAAGAAATGATATGGTTACAAAGGTTTCTGGATGAATTGGGTAAGAAGCAAGAGTTGGGTAGGTTATACAGTGATAGCTAGAGTGTCATACATCTTGCAAAGAACTCTACATTTCATTTCAAAACTAAACATATAAAACTCAAGTACCATTTCATACGGTCACCATTGGAAGATGGACAGTTGAAGCTGGAAAAGATACACACTAGACAAAATCCTGTAGATATGCTAACAAAAGTTGTAACCAAGGAGAAACTATGAATCTACTCAGTTTCAATTGGTCTTCAAGTATGATGAAGAAGATGAGAAACAACCAAGTCCAAAGTGGAGTCATTGTCTAGCAAATGAAGCAGTGGTGGAGTTGCTGTAATTAGTATCCAAGTGCGAGATTGTTGGGTGTGGAGCCTGATTATCTTCTGTATTCAAAAGTCTCAGCCAGATGTATACCCCAGGAAGATTGTACACCCCTCCATGCGGGGGGGTGCGGGGGGGGCTGATCCCCTCTGGTTGGGGGGTTTGGGGGCCAGTGGTCCCCTAGCGAGGGTTCAAGGGCAACGCCCCCAAAGCTAAAAATAGATGTAAAATTGCCTTGTAAAAGTTTAGTAATTTCTAGTCAATCTGGGTTGTTCATTAGGCAGATGATCTGATGGTAGAAGTTATGTTTAATTTAGGGTTTTTAGCCCTAGAAGGCAACCCCTCACTATATATGAGGGAATTGTATTGCGTCTATGTATATCTATATTTTGAGTGAGGAAGAGAGAGGAGATTGAGAGCAAAGAGGGTGTTACAACAGATCTGCTGTAGGTTGTATCTCTTCAGTTTGCTGGATAATATAATAAAATAATGATTGACTGTTTCTCCGTGGATGTAGCCCAAACTGGGTGAACCACATATATCTGTGTCTCTCTTGTTTTATGCGTTTTTTGTGTTTATATTTCTGCAATATTTTATGTGTTCCATTGCTCAGTAATATATAATTTTCTAACAAAAAATGCCTAGTAAAACCTCGTCAATCCTTTCTGAATGAGTTGAATCTCAAATGCACCTATTTGCTGATGATAAATTGAATATTTTAACTTGCTTGTTTTAAGTATGACCATGGAACAAAGGTGTATAGGATACCTAGGAATAGCAAAGGATGAAACATCTAACTTATTTTGAGTACATGTACCAATTTGTCTGAGCTATAGAAACAACCTCAAGCTTCATATATATTGAACTATTATGGAAACTAGGTAAACAAAATATGTTTGAACTACCTATGCCTCTACTGAGGAATAAGGAATATTAAGACCAAATGAGCTTAATAAGAGATGAAAAAACACTTTTCCCTTATACAAGATAGCCTTTGTTTTGCTAGGAATCAATATTAGCAATCATTTCTCGTATCTAGTCCCTATGTTTGCCTCTACTTCATTTGATTGTCCAATAGCCATGGTTTAATACTCATGTTGCATGTGCTAAGGAACACACCCTAGTTGGTACTCACGCTGCAAGTAGTAAAGAGCACACCCTAGTTGGCTGTGAGATGCATGTCGATGAGTGCGACAATTCTCTAGGCACCACAAACCCACTGTAAAATCAAAATCATTATACCTTAAGAAATGCATGTAGTAGTTATGCATACAAACATTTTAATAGCAACATCTAAGCCAAGCCTGTACTATGGCCTAAGTTTGATAGGAGAATTTACCTATATAGTTGAGAGTGTTGTGATTCTTTAGTAGAACCATTTAGCCATGAAAATTTATAATTTATTTCCTTTAATTTGACATATCCTTGTTGCACTTGGCTTCCAAACAACCACTTTCCTGAAAATTGTTCATTCTCTATATTGTTGGGGTCATTAACTTTTGCAATCGCGGCTACTCAGATTATGATGCACAAATTATGATACACTATATTATTAGCTCTCAACAAGGGATCACTAATTATTATCTCTCAACATGGATATTGAAGGGACTGTAAAAACTAGTGTAAAATGCACATATGAAATATGCATTTATAGTATAGCCAAATACTACTAATGAATCAACGTTGCGATAGGATATTGAAGTAGAGATTCAACTTCAGTGCCTTGTTCACATGATACAGATCCAATATTTCAATAAAAGAAAAATGAATGTTCCAATCGGCAGAACCACAACAAACTTTAAGGAATAACATTCCATTGCTACATGATAGCCACCTAGAAAGACACTTTGTGCTTGCCCTAAATGCCTTTACATTTTTTATGGAATAGAGTAGGTTCAAAGCCCATGTGACAGCCACCATGTTGTCCAAATCTACTTGATGAAGATAAGGATCCATTTGCAAATCCAGAAGCATATCCCTAATCCGCGAGTGGATATATTGGTTTATAAACTAAACTAAATCCATTGGGAATGGGGATGTGTGGTTTGGATTTACATACGGTCATGGAAATGGATCTGAATGAAGGAAAGATGAGACTAGTCCAAGGTCACGATCTATAGTGAGTCTCATCTTATATATTATCACATGCCATAAATTAGTTAGGTGAGTGTTGCATGCATAGAGAACGTGTCAAGTTATATGGCTGCATGGTAGGATCACTATAAAATTATAATATGTGCGTGACTTATAATAGTGACAACCACGAGTCACATATACTTTCATATAAAGGGTTCCTAACTCATATGTCAATTAATATTTTTAAAGTTAGTCCCTGATTACTATTTAGTAACTATTTAACTATAAATTACCTATTATTTCCAATGTGTCAGCACTGTAAAGTTTTATTAATTTATTTTAATATGTAAATTATTTATTTTATATTAAATATAAAAGTTTCATTACTTTTCTTGAACATCAAACTTTATGAGTGCTACTAATATATATAACTTTGTGCTATTGGTATATATATCTTAGACAAAGGTACAACATTTGAGATTTTTTCCCTCTATTTTTCCATGTAACCGTGTTGTTGGTTCATATATGGTTGGTGATTTTGTTAATATGTTAACCATCGTTGTACCTTCCCTACTATTAGTGTGTGTACACTTCTTTTCTACTTTTAATAAAATATAATTTATTACCTTAAAAGGACTAAAAACAATGAATATATGAATGGCTTAACTATGAGCAGATGATAAACATAATGAATATATGAATGGATTAACTATGAGGCAATGATAAGCTTAATGAATATATGAATGAATTAACCATGAGGAGATGATACTAGTTGGCCAAACATTAAAATGACAAAGAGGCTTTACACTCCGTTCATTTCTTTTTAAAGTTAGCATAGAAGCAACATATTTTTATAAAAAAAAATGTTTTTCAAATGTGGTGTTAAGTAATGGGACTAGCTGATTAAAACTATAAAATTCCAATAGAAAAACATATTCGTCACAACCATTAGTAGAATATCAATAGGCTTATCTATAAAACATAAGCACACATTATTATTGGATAACCTCATATTCCAAGTAATTGTTGATATTCTCTAACCCATAAAGTCTTTAATAGCTAAGTTCCTTGTATGTCTACAACATTGTCAATATAAACCATAAAACTGGTGACAATTGCTAATGCTACTCTAATATCTAGCAAGTAAATTGTCAATTCTACTCAGATATCTAACAACGGAAAGGTTTTGAACTCAAGGGTTCCTATGGGATAAATTCCTCAGTTCTTATTGATGTCTTAGCCACCAGCACATTTGGGTTGACCCAAATGTTGAGTGGCTAGTTATGCAGTATCAGTAAGAGGGGATAGTTTCTATTTAGAAAACTCCAAATTCCATTCTCCATTAGTACGAATATTATCCTCTCATTCTAGGGACTATAGTTTAATGAACACTTTAACGGTCTTCAAATGTGAATCTCTTTGTAGTCATCCTCACAAATCAAATACTTGACCAGAGAAAATTTTTACCGGTATATGTTTTTTAATAGTAACAGAAGAATTATATTAAGCAAAAATTGTGTCTAGAATAACAAAAGTCCAAAATATATACAAGCTGAAAGTTCTGAAGTG
>APFE031218167.1:0-12357 GCA_000404065.3 Pinus taeda
GTAAGGGGAGGAATGAGGAACGATGATGGGTATGGTGCCAAGGAGGTTCCTCGAGAGACATGGTCTCTATAATTGCTTCATCGGAAGAGAAGATTTGGTGTAAAGGATCCGAAGAAGCTGGAGCAGCAATCCCTCGAGATGGAGTCAGTGCATGAAAAATTGTGCTCGAAAGGGTAAGTTCAGGATCCGAAGCAGCGATGATTTAAATGTAGTTGAATTCGGCGGGACTCAACGGCATTTTGTCGCCCCATGAATCTACGTGGTCGGTGGGGGGAACAATCCATGGATCGAGACAAGTGGAGATCATATTGACGGGAGCGACATTGGGAGGTGAGGTCGGGAAAACACCCTTACGGGTGGGATCTTTAAAAAGTCCGTGACCGAGGTTCGCAAGTGGCTTCGAGGTATGTTCCACAAAGGGGATGGTTCCTTCTGAAGAGGAAGCGAAAAAGTTTAGCTGGTCGACCGTAACAATCTTCCCTTGGTGAGGGAAACGGATGATACGGAAGTAGGATGAAGCAACGGCTTGCATCGCGTAAATCCAACTGCGTCTGAGAAGGAGGTTGTATGTTAAGGTAGCGTCCACGACTTCAACTTCCATCTCGACCGTTTTTCCTTCTAGAGAGATGGAAAGTCATGGGAGAATACCATAAGGACGCGAGGCCCTGCCATCAAAGGCTTCCAAGGTTGTAGGAGGCTGAGTCAATGTGGGGGAACCAATAGCTTTCCAACAGGCCACAGACATGATGCAAGTAGAGGAACCTTCGTCAATGACTGTGCGATGAATAGTTTTCTTATTGATAACTACCTGTATGAGAAAGGCAATTTGGGGAGGCAGTCTCTGAGTGTGGTGGTTCAAATTGAAGGTCATCAACTCCGAATCAGCCGGATCGATACCGCCGATGGCGGATAGAAAGGACTTCCTCTGCGAGGGGCAGCTCTGGAGAACTTCTAAAGCGGACATAGCCGACGGAGTCTGGGCTAAATCTTCGACGATATTATAGTGCTGAGCAGCACGGGCGTTTGGGTTGTAAGATGACTTCCGGAGAACCCCTTTGGGAGGAGGTCGAACAGGTATTTCAGCACTAGGTCTCTCGATGTGGAGAGGGCTCGAACTAAAAGGGGGAGCGCTAGGGGTGACCTTGGGCTCCTTACCGGCGGAGGGATATTCTTTAGTTCGAGTACTAATGTTAATAGGGACCGTACCTGCCATAAACACTTGGGAACCAAAGGAACCGAAGGAGTCGCCAATTTGTTGCGGAGGTAAATCCCCTCTGCGGACAGAGGTGGATCCCACTAGCCCCACAGGGGTCTAGCAACAATCAATCACGCTGCATGCAAGTTCCTAGCTATATAATTTTAGAAGTCGATCAGGGAGACCAACCTGGGATCCAACGCTTGTTTGTTGTGGGAGAAGTGTCGCTCCTGTTCTTTATCTCCGGCCGATCGCTATCCGCGCATAGACACCTGCACAAATGAAGAATAACCCACAAACAAGCATAAAATCCAAAAATCGTACAGCTATGTACCAGTCAAGCAAGATACAATTCACATATTAACAGTATAACACATGAATGAAACCATAATAACAGTCGCTTATCATTAAACAGAAATGAGAGAAGAAATTACAACCACTTAAGGCTTGACGCTGTAAAACTCCTCTAGCTGGGTGGGCAGTCAGTCTGACACGTCTTGCAAAGTCACTTTCTCTCTCCACAATCCGGCAGCATAACCTTTCTTTCAACTCTTAGCTCAAAAAACTATCTCTCTCTCACTAGCTTGTTCACTCTTTTGCTTTAGCTTCCAATAACTACTAACTAGCCTGTTCATTATGGGGAGACAGGCTTTTATAGATAAAGGGAGAGGAGATATGCATTATATGTGGACACATTCTGAGTTTTGGTAATGTCTCATAATAGCCATTGCCTTGGATAGAAAAGCCGAAGCTCGACTGCTTTTATGGGCTTTTTCCTTCAGGGAACTGAGTGAGTCACAGGGGAAAAAGCATTCTAGCATGCGCTGGCCAAAAATCATGCCCAAATTGTGTGGCGCGGGCCGTGCTCTGGGACAGAGTGCTTATGGGCATGCCCTCTTTGTAAGGACTGAGCCATTGGCACGAGTTAATACACTGTGGACCCGCGCTAATGGGAAAAAGGCATTTTCCAAGGTTAATCTTTAGAGGATGTCTTCAGGGTTATTGAACTTCATACTCAGGAGGCCTCAATGCAAGTGTTTTCAAGTTATGTCACTGGTCACAGGTCCGTAAATGTGTCCTCCAATGTGTGACAGCGAGGGTGCGACAAGGACGGTGACCAACGGTGACAAATTACTGCGTAACAACTCCTCCTATAAAATCTTGACAAAATCATTCCTACTCACGTAAAGCCTTTGCTCCCTTCCCTCATTTCCGAAAATCAAGGGGGATTCTTAGCCAAAAGACAGATAACTGATTCCATTTTACTTGTGCAAGAAGCCATCCAATCGAGTCAAACTATAAACGAGAAAGGGTTTATTCTCAAGCTTAATCTGGCCAATGCATTTGACAGAGTGAGACACTCCTTCCTCTTAGCAGCTTTGAAGAAGATGGGATTTGATGACTGCTTTCTCAACCTGTTAGACCAAAACACCAGCAATCAGAAGGGCAACTGCTAGCAACAGAAACAACAATGCTTCTCCTAACTGGAAGATCAGGCTAAAAGAGGAAGAATTTGCAGGTTGGCTTAAAAACAACAATAGGCATTATCTCTGTTTCGATGGGGCCTCAAAGTCGAATCCCGGGGTAGCAGGGGCAAGAGGAGCTATTTTTAATGCTAATGGGGATAAAATACTCTCATACGAGTGGGGTCTTGCCGACACTTCCAATAACAGAGTAGAAACCCTGGCCCCTTACCAAGGTATTATCCAACTTGGGAAGCTTGGTATAGACACAGTCACGATATTGGGAGACTCGACGATAGTCGTCAGTGCAATGGTCTAGAACAGGGATCTTCCCAATGCTCTCCTTCAGTAGATTATCAGATGGTGCCAAATCTTAGGACACACCATAAAAGACGTGCGCTATTATCATGTTTTGCGATCGCTCAATAAAATTGCTGACAGTCAAGCCAACAAAGCCTGTGCCAGACCATTGGGCTCCCTTATCTGCAATGGCATGGAATCATTTCAGCATATTCCATGATGAAGAGACCTCCGGGATTCGATCAACACCTTAGCTCATCCGATATGATAGTTTGGTCAAAGATTGTCCTCATTTCACCTGTGACTAAGATCCGCATAGGGATTTTGCAGTTCTTTGGAATCCTCACTTCCTCACCTCTCGTCAGTGGAATGACTGTCCTTCTACCTCCTGGCCATCCCTTCTCTGCGCTTCTGAATCGCTCTCTCGATTCTCCTTATCTCTTTTCGGTTCTCCCCCCATGACCTTCAATCTCGATCTTGAACTCTATCTATGCCCCTTTTCTCAACCCTATCTGCATCCATTTTGTCCCCTGCTCCACATTTTCGATTTCATGCCATGCCTGCTTCACTGTGAGCTCTCTACGGCCCACGCTTCCTGTAACTCAAACGGCCTGCCTCTGTCAAGTCTGAGACCAAATAACTCTCCTGCTGCCCATCACTATGCATAATGGCAAATACACTCTCCCAGATTGCGATGATTGTATGCGGACCCACTGCTGCATTACAATAAGGCTTAACCTGTCATTGCATCCGTCGCAGATTGCAAGCCGAGAGGTCACAGATCGCATCCATCGCAGATCGGAGATCATAAGCCACAGATCGTAAGCCACATCGCAGATCGCATCCGTCGCAGATCGTAGCTATCGCAGAACGCAGCCATCGCAGATCGCAAATTGCAAGCCACATTGCAGATTGCAAGCCACATCGCAGATTGCATCCGTCGTAGATCGCAGCTGTCGCAGATCGTAAGCCACATCGCAGAATGCAGATCGCAAGCCTAAACAATCGACAGCGAGGCAAATGAGTCATATAAATATAGATTGAAAATGTTTTGCAAAATTTATTTCTTTTGTTTCAGTTTGTAAGGGTTTATTTCAATTTAAATTTCACTTCAAATCCTAGAAGGTAGGAGCAAGGAGGTTTTTGTAACTGTAACTCCTACTCTCCTCATGCTTCTTGGCATCATATTATGTACCTTAGGGGAATATCCTTTTCCACCCTTTTTTGAATTATAATATAGCAACCAATGATGTTATCTAATATATATATATATATATATATAATTATTATATATATATATATATATATATATATATAATACTATCCTTATTCCCTAAGATGATCTTGTCCTTTATCCCCCAATGGTCGAGCCAAGATTTGGCATCCTTATGCCATCTATGCTTGAGACAGATGTGGAGATTTTGGCTAGAGCTAGAAGAGATTTTGGGAGCCTCTTGGCTTCCATGTCGTAAAACTTCTTCTTATACATCAAATACCTAAACATAGCCATGCTTTCAATGAGGGAAAGGCTAGTTCTTATCAAGGGGATAAGATAAGGAATATTTCCTTTAATCTTAAGGTTGTAGGTTATACATTTCTTTTGAATCCTCTCAATCTTCCTCCAAGACTCTCGGGATATACTACAACCCCAAACCTCACATCTATATAAAATAATATGGGTGACGAGAGTCTCAAAGAGGAACCCTTTTATATTCGAAATCCAAAGATCAGTTCATTTGCAATTGTTTTCAAGCTCATAATACGTTTTAAAGCCTCCAATAAAACCAACCTAGATCCATCTTAAGTCTTGATCTACCAAAGATCAAATCTCTTGAGATGCAAACCTCTTTTAGAGTGAAAATAGATTTGATCCCTATCGACCCTTGGTAGATTTGGAGTTAAGCTGGATCTAGGCTAGTATAAATATAATTATAGATTGTATTAATATTGAGAAATTTAAGAGAATAATCCAACCTCAAATATAAATGATAAACTATTCTTCTCGATAATTGATACATTTGATCAAGTATTATTCTCAATAATTAATGGTTCATTTCAATCATTTTAAAATTCTACTCTTGTTTTCTATACAATTGTCTAAAACAAGCCACATAGGACATTGTGTTGAAAGTCAAGTAATAAATAATTACAATTATTAAATTATTAAGCCCTCACTCCCTATTTCCACAATCTATAATGGACATTTTCACACTTTCTTTCATTTCATGAATTTCAACTAAATTATGTCTCTCAATATTTGAGTACATTTCGTGATTTCTTTATATCTATAAAAACATTATACAATTTATAGAATCAAAAGATGCATTAAATAATATTTAGAATGTTGATCTGTTTTTATTTCAAAGATGTCTCAACTTGCCATATTTGTTTACTTTTAATAGCGTTCTAAAACATTCTTAATATAGTTACATATTTTTTGTGTTAACAAACTCTACAATCTATGTGAACTACTCAAATTCTATGATTCAATATGTCTTGTTCTTTTCATATATAGAGCAATGTATCATCATGTACATATTATCCTCATCTTCTTCTTACTTTCAAAGCATAAGCATTATTTTATGTTTATATTTTTCTTCTCCTTATTTCAAATATTAAGAATAGTAACTTAAATTAACAAAACCTATATTAAACAAAGCCTTTCATTAGAAATCACATGAAAGAAATTTTTGTGGCCGACGCGTTTCGAACCAACAAGTGTGGTTCATCATCAAGACCAAATGAAGAGGCTGACCATGGAAAAGGCTTAAATAGAGAGCAATGTAGAGACATAATTTCAAGTATTTGAACAATAATGTTTAAATTATAATATTAATTTATTAATATATTAAAAAAAAATATTATTAAGTAACGGCTATATTAAAGGGCTAGTTTTTGAAAAATAATATTTAAATTAATTTATTAAAATCAAATATTACTAGTTCTTGAAAAATAATATTTAAATAATGATATTAGTTTATTAATTTATTGATGATGATGATGATGGTTAACATCCATTGAGACCAAACTTTGGTCTATCGGACCTAAAGAAACAAATTATTTAGTTTGATTTAAGATTTTGATCCTATGCTCAAAAAGCTTGGAGAGAAGCCTCCCGAGCTCACTATAATTTTGACATCGTAAAAGGATAGGAAGGTCAGTATTGTGACAGAGATTATGAAACTGAGATCTCATGTGGTTGTACGGGGGGCACTCTAAGAGGAGGTGGTTTACATATTAAAATATTAATATGTAACGACTATATTAAACACCTTGTTTTTTAAAAATAATATTTAAATTAATTTATTAAAACCAAATATTACTAGTTTTTAAAAAATAATATTTAAACAATGATATTAGTTTATTAATTTATTGATGATGATGATGGTTAACGTCCACTGAGACCAAACTTTGGTCTATCGGACCTAAAGAAACAAATTATTTAGTTTGATTTAAGATTTTGATCCTATGCTCAAAAAGCTTAGAGAGAAGCCTCGGGCTAGTTTTTGAAAAATAATATTTAAATTAATTTATTAAAATCAAATATTACTAGTTCTTGAAAAATAATATTTAAATAATGATATTAGTTTATTAATTTATTGATGATGATGATGATGGTAACGTCCACTGAGACCAAACTTTGGTCTATCGGACCTAAAGAAACAAATTATTTAGTTTGATTTAAGATTTTGATCCTATGCTCAAAAAGCTTAGAGAGAAGCCTCCCGAGCTCACTATAATTTTGACATTGTAAAAGGCTATGAAGGAGATTATGAAACTGAGATCTCATGTGGTTGTACGCGGGGCACTCTAAGAGGGAGTGGTTTACATATTAAAATATTAATATGTAACGACTAGTTTTTGAAAAATAATATTTAAATTAATTTATTAAAACCAAATATTACTAGTTTTTAAAAAATAATATTTAAACTGTGATATAACTTTATTAATTTATTAAAAACAAATATTAATAAGTAACCGCTATATCAAACAACTAGTTTTTAAAATAAATAAATAAATAATCAAAGTCAAACTTTAATGAGGGGAGTCAAAAATTATAAAAATGAGTGAACAAGATCATTTGATAAATAAAATAACTAATGGAAATAAAATAAAATAAATTAAAAATAATTAATGGAAAAATAAATAAAATGAAACAAAATATACACTATATATATAAATAAATAAATAAATAAACCCAATAATGCTAGTGGCCGGAGTCAGAATTTTTTTTGACCGGCGGAGGTTTCGGGCAAATCCTCCGCCTGGTTAGACTATTCCCGGGAAAATCGTTGTACACGCCATACCCAGTTTCTTTTGGATGACCAATAATTAGCACATCTTTTTCGGGATCTCCCTTTATTCCATTCATGTCCCACATTTCCTAATTTCCACGCAGGCCTGGAATTTCAAATTCAGGCTACCCCTCGAATGAAAATTTGATGACGTTTTAGTATTTTTCACGCCTTTCATTTTATGTTTTAAGCAAATTTGTGAGTGTCGGCTTCTCTTTATCAAAAAATTCTCTTTTAGCTACTTTTTGCATTTCAACCTTATTTTTCATGCCTCTCATTTTACGTTTTAAATAAATTTGTGAGTGTCAACCTCTTTTTATCAAAAACTTGTCTTTCAACTACTTTTTTCATTTCAACCTTCATTAATCTCCACGTTTTAAGCAAATTTATGAATATCAACCTCCCCTTATCAAAAAATCTTTGTCAACTACTTTTTACATTTCAAAATTCATTAATCTCCTTCCTAGAGTACTTTGTTTTTTCCTAAGTTGGCTAAACAAATCAAGGCTTATTTCAACATGAAACCTTGTGAAAAGCTAAATAAAATGGTTATGTTAAACATTCTTATTGTGAAAATTTTGCTTTAAACAAAGAAAGGGTGAATAGGAGAACAATAGGGGAGCACAACAACAATGTTGCAAGAGTCCATGAAGGTTAAATAATCTTTTCTCTCATATAGATAGCCTAATTTTGAAAATTTTGCTTTAAACAAATAAAGGGTGAATAGGAGAACAATAGCGGAGCACAACAACAATGTTGTCGAGGTCCATTAAAGTTAAATAATCTTTTCTCTAATATAGAAAGCAAAGGTAGACATGAGAGAGTGGTGATTTAGATATTCAATATAGAAAAATTAATAATTGATTTTACTTTATAACTATTTAATATATAAATAAATAATTATATTAAAATTATATATATTTTTTTTTATAAAATAAAGGAATATATATATTTTATAAAAAAATGAAATGATATATGAGTTTATATAAATTTTAATTTTAAATATTTAATAAATATGTCTAAATATTAATCCGTTATGAGTTTCTATATTTTGTTCTATAATTATTCAATAGATAAAGTCTTAATCATCGTAAAATTAAATTATATCTCTTTGCCCTTCTCTTTCCAAACCAAAATAGTACGCCACTAAGTTTGAACTCTCTTCTGAACAGTTTCAGTCCATTCATAATTCTAGACATTACATTTGTTTATACAAATATTATCAATTTTGACTGTTGAAATTTGAAATTAAATAGGTTAAAAATATATAACACTTCAAAGTTGACGTGGAATTTCATTTTGGAACACGAAATACGTCCTATAGGACGTCAAATTACAGGCCTTTTCCACGTACAACTGAGATAAAGTTATAAAGAATCTAATTACAAATTGTATTAAAATAAAAAAGTACATATTAAAATAATCCATCCTCAAACTCCAATGACAGTATAAAAATCTAACGACTCTTCTCAATAAATAATTGATAGACCATGTTCCATTCTCTGTGTGATTCAGGGAAGAATGTATGTGTTTCCGGAATTTTCAGTCAGGGGCTGGATATTTATGGAACCGACTTTCAAGTGGTTCATAGATGGGAAGAATCAACGACTCTTCTCAATAAATAATTGATGGACCATAACACTCGTTTTAACAATATAAAAATCTAACGACTCTTCTCAATAAATAATTGATAGACCATAACACTCATTTTGACAATATAAAAATCTGACGACTCTTCTCAATAAATAATTGATAGACCATAACACTCGTTTTGAAATTCGATCGGTTTTCTATCCAGCGGTCCAAAGCACGCCACAGCGCACGTCAGCGTGGAAAGTCTAGCTTCAGAGAACTGGGTAAGGTATTAAATTCTTACCCACCCACTCCTTAACCCCAGACTCCCACCAGTGACTCGCTTCAATACGCATTTGGCTAACGACAAATGTTCTTAACATATGTCTCCTGCTGCAAACAACAACGTTGAAAAATCAGTATTGAATTCTTACGTCCCCACACGTTGAAAAAGAGAAGTATTAAAAATCAAGTATTAAATTTTTCCAATTTCCAACTCGAGAAATACGAAAAGTCTGTCTTACTTGTCACGTACACACTAAGTCTGCCTTACCTGTCACGTACACACTAGAAACGCTCATCTATGGGTTAGAATTTCAAAACATAATCACATATTAAATTTGATAGTTTTCATACCTCTTCGCTGGTCATTACATATTAAATTTGATAATTTTCATACCTCCTTATCCGTCTTTATAGTTAAAAAAAAATTGGTTTGTAAATTACCCCATCAAATTCCATCCCAAGTCATCTATATTCACCCTAATGATAAGTGGATCTCTGTAATGTCAAGGTCTCAAGTTGAAGTTATGTCCACTAATATAGAATACAATGCATATTAACTTAATGAGTTATTATCCAAATGATGTTTAAGCTAATGATTTAATCGTATCTTTATATTTTGTCTAACTAATCAAGTAATATTTAATAACTAGATGAAAAAAATAAATTTAGTGTATTATGCTTAATATTTCTCTACATCAACGATCATAAAATTTGTGCACATTAATAATCATAAGTATACGAGGCAGAGGATGATTGAGCAAAGTCCACATGTCTAACTAGATGTGAGGAGGGTCCATTTAAGAAAGCTTATTGTGATGACTTGCAAAATCTATAATAGAATTTCAAATCTGAAGCACCTTTCAAATATGACATATTCTGTAACTTCCAATTTTGATTATTTCAATATAGAATGTTGAAGAGCATAGAAAAATGTTGGTTATATTTGACGGGCAAATCATCATGTAACAAGCAACTTACTCATCAAATTTCATCCCCGCGACACAACTTTTTAGCACATTTTTTTGCAAACTTCTTTATTCCATTCATACCCCAACTTTTTAGCACATTTTTTCCAAATTTCTTTATTCCATTCATACCCCACATCCAGGAATTTCTTTTTATATCATTATTTGATAATTAAATAGCACTCTCTATATAAATTGAGTTTTCTTTAATTACATGTGATTACATCTTTGAATAATATATATTTCATTGAATCTCACAACATCTCAACCCATCTTTTTTCTCATAACACCTTTATTCCATTCATACTCATACATACTCATAGCACATTTCTCCACACTTCTTTATATATTATTATGATACATCAATATCACTTTTTATATATGATATATTTAATTAAATGTGGTTATGATCCAAGTGGATATTGGTGGCCACCCGCCTATTCCACTTGGACCCTCACCATTTTTCTGTCAGTTTTTTTTTTTCACTTTCCTTAATTGTATCACAATTTACTATTTTTGGCAGTTTTTCGGGTCATGAACTTCTAGAGCCGTTTTGAGGCCCTAAACGACGTTTTTTTTGGCAATATTCTAGGTGATTTTGATGAAATGATGTTTTTAGTTGTAGTCCTCAAAGAGATCTTTCCAATGAGGTATCATGCGCGTAAAACGGAAATAATATGACCAAGTTACCACCCTCGAAAGTTGGCTACCCAACTAATCCCAACGGAGCCCATAAACTCTCAGTGTTACATCTCCCTAGGTTAGGGTTTTGGTTGTTTAGTTTTTTCTCTTATTGTTCAATAATAAAAAGGCCCTTGAGCCTCATTGTAACTCAGTTCAAAAACATGTAACCGCCACATCTCTTCTCAGAGACATGCTACCATCACCTAAGCTAGTCGCATTTCCATTATGTTTGTAAGCATATTTCATTATTTGATATTAATGAAAGGAAGTGTTATTTCTGCTGCATCTCTGTTTTTATGGTTATATCTGTAATTTGTTTCGATCCTATTTAAATTCAGATCAAGTTACATCTTTGAATATAAAAATATTATAAATATAATACATATTAAAATAAAAAATTATTGATTTGACTAAAAGATTGAAGGATATACATGCAGCACAACCTTTATGTCCTTAGGTATGGTACACTAATTTCCATATTGAGGAGAATCATGCTACATAATGTCTAAGATTCATCCACTGTTCCTATGAGACCCACTCCGCCTTTTCCTATTGTTGGAGTTGTGCAAGTTGGCACAAATGCTCTATATCAAAGACATACTCAATTTCATGCATTCACCAACCAACAATGTATGTCTACAAATGACTATTTGTGAAATTTGTCATACTTTTGGTCATCCACCTCTTCTTTGTCTTATTTTACAAAAATACTCAAATGTCGCAAACAAAATCTTTTGTTAATTTTGTGGGTCCCACAAATAAGTGCACTACTTTGGATGCTCTAGTCAATCGCCTTCATTGTACTACATTTAGAGTTAATGAAACAACTCAAGGACAACGAGGAAAAACTATAGGAAGAGGTTCGGTTAATCAAGAAGGACATGTTTCCCATGATTGTCCGTTACCTAGAAGGGCTTGGTGTTCCTAATGTAGAGTTAATGCACATCGACATAAGATTGTCCTTAACTAATCACTTGGTGGGAAGAATGATAATGGACAAAGAGGAGAAAACATAATTAATGCAGAACCCAGGGGTCTTGAACCAACTCCAATGCCTAATATTAATATAATTAGTAGATGAGGAAAAAGGATTGGAGTGGATAAGGAGACTTATGCGCAACAAACAATAATAAAACCTATATCACCTAAGAGATCTTATGATTCTAATCAACATAAAGAATATTATAACGATGCAGCTGAACTTTTTAAGTAGTTCACTTCATCTTATAGTCCTCATGGGAAACAATACGAATAGATATGAATGAGGATCTCCAGGTCTTCTCAAGAAACATCTCATCTTGTGGACATGTTTAAATTATTTTTGCAAATTATTAATGATGAGAAAATATCTGGCCAGCTGCGCAAAAAGCTCAAAACAATTGTTAAGGATGAGGAATTTTCAGACAAATTAATTTCTACAAACTTGCCTGAACGACACTACAGACGTGTCCACTGGAATAATATCAGAACAAAGAGAGAATTATGTGTTGATGCTTGAATGGTGTTACACTGAAATTTGTCACCCTGACTATCTGCAGTTTATGTGGCCTCATCAATAGCCACATTGTCCTCTTTGTCAAGCCCCATACCTCTGCTCT
>APFE031218170.1:17842-29663 GCA_000404065.3 Pinus taeda
TTAAGAATAAATCTGATGTATTTGATACTTTTAAGAAATGGAAAGCTTTGGTTGAGATTGAGACAGGAAAGAAATTGAAGTGTCTTAGATCAGACAACAGAGGTGAATATTGCAGCAGAGAGTTTGACAAGTACTGTTCATAGCATGGAATTCACGGAGAGAAGATAGTTCCAAGAACACCACAAGAAAATGGTGTGTCAGAAAGGATGAACATGACAATCATGGAGCGTGCAAGGTGCATGAGATTGCAAGCAGGATTGCCTTTACAGTTTTGGGCAGATGCTGTAGATATTGTTGTTTATCTAATAAACAGAGGGCCTTCAAGTTCCTTGGATGGTGGTGTTCCAGAGGAAGCATGGACAAGTAGAAAGGTAAACTACTCTATTTTAAAGCCATTTGGTTGTGAGGCCTTTGTCCATATTGATAAAGAAAATAGAACAAAGCTTGAAGCAAAGTCAAAGAAATGTACCTTTATTGGATATGGTGTTAATGGTTTTGGTTATCGCTTATATGATTATGAAAATCACATAATCATTAGGAGCAGATATGTAATATTCAATGAAAAGGTCTTGTATAAGAATCAGTTGCAAGAAAAGAAACAAGAAAAGGAAAACAAGGAATATGCAGTTCTTGATGAAATCACTGAAAAAGTAAAGGTGCCTGAAAATAATAATAATCAACAACCACAACAACAGCAACCATCAAAACTACAACAGGCACCCCAAACACCTGAAAATGGTGTTAGAATATCTACCAGGATAAGTAGACCCCCTGAACGATACTCTCCTTCATTATATTATTTATTGTTGACTGATTTCGGTGAACCCGAACGTTATGAAGAAGCAATGCAGGTTGAAATCAGGAAGAAGTGGGAGGTGGCCATTGAAGAAGAGATGGACTCCTTAATGCATAACCAGACTTGGGACTTAGTCAGGTTGTGTGCAGGAAAAACTACATTGAAGAATAAATGGGTTTACAGGTTGAGGGAAGAAGATGGAGGAAAACAGAGGTACAAAGCTAGACTTTTCATGAAGGGGTTTGCACAGAAGAAAGGTATTGATTTTGATGAAATATTTTCTCCTTTTGTTAAAATGACTTCAATCATAACTATTTTAAGTCTTGTAGCAGCTGAAGATTTGCATCTGTATTGTTGCCTTGTAAAAGTATATTAATTTCTAGTCAATCTGGACCGTTCATTAGGCGGATGATCTGACAGTAGAACTTATGTTTAGTTTACGGTTTTTTGCCCTAGAAGGCAACCCCTCTCTTTGTATGAGGACATTGTATTTGAGGCTATGAGATAGATGTGTGTTCTGTGTGAGCAAGAAACAAAGAGGTGAGACTGTGAGAGAAGACAGAGAATATTACTCTGGATTTGTTGTAGGTTGTGTCTCTTCATTTTGCTGGATAATGGAAAGGAAGGACTAGCTGTTTGGGGTGGACATAGCCCAAACTAGGTGAACCACGTATATCTGTGTCTCCCTTGTTTTGTGCGTTTTCTGTGTTTATATTTCTGCAATATTTTATGTGTTCCATTGCTCCGTAATATTTAATATTCTAACAAGGGCTACACAATCACAAGCAGATACAATTTATGTCACAAGTTATTGTTCGCCTTCCCCTCATCAAACAGCTACACCCCTGCAGAGTGATGTGGGAGAGCATGCACACAAGCCTATTCAACTGGTACATGCTTCCACCCTTGCTACTCTTAATTTCTGCATAGATTTGGTTGGGAAGCACATGGGTTGTCATCTGCACTTGTTACCTCAACCTCTGTCCCTACACTCTGATGATCCTCCAAATTGCACTATATTTTGCTCTTCCATTCTGGACTCTACACCTGTTGTGAACAGGGATCAAGCTACGATAGAGTTGGTGTTGCACAACCAACATACGTTGTCATTTACGATGAATATGACTTGGGATCTGAGCATCAACCCACAGTGAAGGATGACCCCATTTTTTCCATGCCTCCTTCTCTTTTTCCTGACATCTTTAGTGATTCTACTATCTCTGATTTTCCTTGTGTAAATTCATCCCCAGATGCATCTACTTCTGATCATTTGTAGAATGCACCGGATGTCAGTCCATAATTTGATAGCGGACAGGAAACATTGTTCATTGAAAATGCACTTGACTTTTCATGTACTTTTTCTAGAAATGCAAAGGGTGGACATTCTTGTTTCTCATATACCCCCCTGTATGATTTATTAGTTCATGAGGATACTGATGAACTCATTGATTTTTTTGATCGTAGTTGTAGTGATCTCTCTACTCCTATATTTGATCACGGTATGGATTGAATCGTTATTGATATTTAAAAGCCACATGCTTATGATTATCCATGTGTCAATGAAGTCGAAACCCCATAGGATGTTGAGGCACTTCAGCCCGAGCTGATGGTTATGTTAGGCCCTCACTATCCTGAGGTTAGTTTCACTTCTGATCAGGAAATTGTTGAACTACCCAAGGCTCCTCATCACTCATCTCTATGCATTTACGATCAATCCAACACACATATTCGCTTCCTCCACCTAAATCACATGATAACATTGCTCATGCATTGTTGGAATCATACACAACAAGCACACTTGCAAGACATAAGTTTTCCATTTTTCTCATGTTTTCTTTCTTGTCATGGTCAAGAGAATGCATATGCTTATCATCTGCACGTAGTATGTCACAACACCATGATAAGTCCACAAAGTGCTTGTCGTGTGCTTTTACCCTTTTCTTTTTTGTAGAATCATTTAAACTTAGAGTGTGTTGGTCTTCATTGTTATATATTTCATGTTTGATGGTTTGCTTTGTTAGAGCCTAGATTTGCCTCAAGCTGGAAGGGCAAGGTTCTAGGTCCACATCAAACCACGCTCAGCCTCGTAGCTGGCCCTACGAGGACAGGGGAGGGCTCTCTTCGGGTCAATCTCGGCAAAGGATAATCAATGCAGCTCGAGATGACTGAAATAACAACTTATTTTAGGGTAGGTATGAAGTACAAGGGTTTGATTAGAGTTTTTGGTGGTTTGGAGTCGAAAAAAGGGAAAGGCAAATTTGGGTCCGGGGATGAGACACCGTTTTCGAAGAGTTCTGATTGGGGCAAGGAAGGCAATCGTTTTGATGCTTTTAGAGTGAATAAATGGATGGATCAGATCGGTGAGAATCCAAGGAGGGCAAGAGGGTCTCAAGACTCCTCCTCAAACAGATGAAAACATTAAAAATTAAACAAACTTCGAAGCAGAGCACAATAGTACCGTGAATTCTACTTTAATCACTCATTTGTTTAATTTCAAAAGAAAAGAGAAGGGAAAATGATACACATAAATATCAATGAACTTACAAGTACATAGAGAAACACACCACCAACACACATAGCCCTATGGATCCCAACAAGTGCTGCAAAACCCTGGTCTTTCCTTTGCCAAAAATGCAGAGATAGAATGTACAATAGAGTGCTAAGCAATCCCAAGTGTCCAACCCTGAAAATGACTCAGAAGAGACATGATATAGACCATCCTAACCCCCTCGCATGCCTCTAGGGGTCGATCTCATCATTCTAGGAGTTGTTTCAACCAATTCTAAACAAAGCACTATAATCTAGGCAATCAAACAACTTGCCTCTATAAGGTAGGAAACTGATTCATTCATTAAATTTTTCACTTGTTAATGAATGAATCCTATAGAACAAGTAAATATGTGCCAAAATTACATCATAATCCTTCAATTACATCAGTATAGGTCAATAATTACATCACAAAGCAAAACTAGCCAAACTGGCCAAATTTCTAAGTTTGAAGGTGAACAATTGGGCAAAAATCCTCTATGCACCTCGCCAAATCCTCTATGCATCACGCCACTTTTCCTGAATTTGATGCACTTCCCGAAGTCCAAATTGAACACACGATCACTTTTTGGAAATCCCTACCTGTGTACTTTCCAACCCAAGTGGAATTTTTCAATTTGGTGTCCATTTGCCCCTCCAAAAATCAAATCTCCCAGGATTGCTTCCTGTGTGTGAACATAGGGGCAGTGAGGTCATTTTCTGAGTGTTTTTGACCTCTTGGGGACTCAAAACTTGCTCAAACTTCTTCGCCATGCACCAGCAGTCATGATTTTTCATTCCAAATCAAAAAATATAAACTTCTTTCCATTTGGAGCTCCCTAGCAAAAGCGTGCACCACGTGGCGCAGCGCATAGGGAGAAAAACTCTGTTTTTTAGTGCCAAAATTTGTCAAAATACCAAAAATGCCCCAAATTTCTTGAAATTTGGGCTAGAGCTTCTCCATCAACTGTCATGTTGGGCTAAAGGGGCTTTAACCAATATCCAAATGTGGTCGTGCTCCTTTTGCCTCTTTTGCTTCTTTATTGCCTTCTTCAATTTTGCCTTCAGATTTCTTATTCGTTCCTTCGAACTCATATTGCATGCCCTGTAATGGAAAACCATGTGCCTCAACAACGCTTTGTTACTATTTTCCTTTTCCAGCAATCCCTCTAGGTGAATGTTGATTCTCTTGAGCCAAGACTCTCGATCATCATTAATCACTTGTTCCAATGTAGTGAACTCAATCTTTCTCCTTTGGGCAGCTTGGCGATTCTCGCGAATGTTTCGTAACTCCATGATTTCATGTTGATCTTCAAGATGTTTGTTCCTCTGCTCCAAGTATTTGATAATCCACTTAGCCCTCTATAAATTGAGAGACAAGGCTTTGATCCCTGTCTGCTGCTCCTGGATGATATCTCTAAGTTTGGCACTTTCCGGGCCCATGTCTGTATCATCATCATGAATGAGAATGAAGTCGGTCTCTCATTCACCTGAAGGCCCCTTGTCATGCATTGGCCTCTTGCCTCAGCCCTGTACTTGTGGTGTTGATGTCAGAAGCAGGGCCCCTTCCACCCCAGGTGGAGATAACACTCACTTTGCAGCTGCAAATAACTGCCTCGTGCCCTTCTGATATGTAATGAAGACTGGTATAGTAGCAGTGTGTGGATCATGGCCTTCTTACTGATGAGAAGGTCCACCAATCTCATGCCTGACCTCTGAAGGTCCCTGTGAAGCTCTGAAAAAGTCACGAGAGATGAAATCATCCCAAGTGATGCCCTATAATCCAAGCTGATGAACCACCAAAATCTTGATGAGAGAAAAATGGCAAATACTGTTGAACTGCTGCTCAGGGGTCTTGTGTTGCACAAGGGCAGTCATCCTCTCTATGTTTTGGCATATGAAATATGGGATGTTCATCATCCATAACCGGGTGAAATGCATGAGCAACCTGATGTGATAAGCATATAGTCGGGAGAAGCAACCTTCACAATTGAAATACTTAATGATTAATTTCATTAATGGAGCATATTCATCTTTGAGATATCGGAAAGGGAAGATTCTCTTTAGCTGCCTCAAGAAACCAGGTTTAATATATGGCTCATAATGTTGTCGGTCAATCTTCTGCCTCTTGTTCCATGGTTCTCCAATGTTAGGTAGGCCAGTGGCTAATGAGATAGAATTTTGTGTAAGTGTGAAAGTAACACCAACCAGAGTAACTCGATCACCATGTAAATGTAATAATAATAAGCAAGCCAACTCCTGATGGACTTGAACAGCAGCAACCTTTTCACAAAATTCATGACATGAATGAAACTAGAAACAAGAGACGGAAAGGGGGCAGGCCTGTAATTCTGTAAGGGTGGTTGGTTCTTCTCTAACACATATGCCACCTTTATAAGGCCTCCGGGGTGCATGTTCCTCCGTGGGTTAGTCACTTTGGGTCTCCACCTCATAGTCGGATGAATGATCAGATGACAAAATTGCTGCTATGTAAACTGCCTTGGAGAAATGAATGCTGGTGATAAAACTGTGTTGGCCTGCTCTTTTGTGATGTGGCTGAAAACTGCCACCAAGGGGACAAATGCAACAAGGGACTGTTAGGAAGGGGAAAACAGTAAAGGAGGATTAGGGAATATTAGGATAAATTTGATTAGGGAAACCTAGGAGGGTTTGAGGGATTTTATGTATGGGGTTAGGAGATTTTTTGTAAGGGCTAGGGTTTTTGGGTTTGGGATTTGGAAATTGAATTTGGGAAAGAGATTTTAGGAGAGGGAATTGATGAGATTGGGGGGGGGGGGTAGGAAATGATGAAACAAGGGAGAAATGGGGAGGAAGAGTGACTTTGGTAGCAAAATAGTGAATTGGGAACCCACAATAATTCTCCTTTTGAGGAACTTTAGAGGTAGGGTTTAAGATTGTGTTTCAATCATCAGCATCCATGAACCACCATCACTTATCAAAAAATTGGATAAAGCATTATCATATCGACCCTACCTGGCAAATCCATGCAAATAAATGACAATTTGGAGAAATTTCAAACGTTTTCGGGACTTGGACAGTATGCACCGCACTGCATACCCAATGCGTTGCGCCCTCCCGGTGCACCGCACCTATGGAAATTTACACTAGGCTGATCCTCCCAATGTGCCGCGCCCCTCCAGTGTGTCGTGCCACCTGTTCTATGCACTGCACGGGCCTAGTTTCAATCAACTTCACCCAAGCTGCGCACTTGCTCACCCAATTTACTTTGAATGGTTTGTCTTTGGTCCTGGCTTGCAAATAACATTGATCCTCATGGCAAAATCTTTATAAACACATTGATTTCATTTTTGGTTCTTGAAAACCCGTCTTTGTAATGTTTTGAAATTGGCACTTTTCCACAATTAATACAACTCTTTCTTTTTGTTTCCCCCTTGATTTTTGGTTTGAATGATGAATTTCTTGGCAATTTTTTGCAGGGAGAGCTGCCATGGAATTTGGCAAAGGAGACCAGGGTTGCACCTAAAGAATTCAAGAACTAAATTTTTTTTGAAAATTATTACAAAAAACGAAATGTCGACTCTTCTTCAAAATAGAGTTTTGAAGAACAGCCATAATCCATCCATATGACGATGAAAATCATTGAAATGAAAACTTATTAAGAACCTCCCTCTGGCTTACTGGCTCGACTGGACATCTTGAAGACACAACTTGCGAAACCCTAGACCTAGTAACTGAAATGACTCTTGCTAATCAAAAGACTAAATTAGGGTTGTAAGTGACTCAAAAATTTGATTTTGATGAATAGACTTGAGCCAGCAGTATAAGGCATGAGGGGTAATGAATAACAAGTCCCTTCCATCAGATTATGGCATGCCCCTAGCGGAATGCAACTGAGTGAAGTGAGCGAGACACCTAAAAATGAAATGCAATAAAGAGAAATGATCTCTAACATAGGGATGTAAAGACCGACTCTAACATCAGCTCCAATGAGGATGGTATCTCCTTGGAGGTGCCAAGAATGGCAGATCTCTGGGAGAGCTAGATAGTGCCTTCTTCCATTGGGCTATGGAGTCCATTTGTAACATCCCTCCCTTAATAATAAATAATAAATAATAAGAACTAATAAAAATAATACAAAAAAATAATAAATAAATAATAATTAATAAATAATGAATAATAGTAAATAAACCACTTAATAAATAATAAATAATAATAACTAATAATAAATAATACAAAATAATAAGGAATAATAATAAATAAATCATAATAAAATAATAAATAAATAAATAAGTAATAAAAATAAAAAATAGTAAAAACCAAAATAACAAATAATAATAAAAATAAATAAAATAAGAAAATTATCAAAAATTAGCATGCCGACACATGGAGGGTGGGCATGTGGCATGCAGACACATGGAGGTGTGCATGTGGTTTCCCATCCAATGTTTTTTCTATTTAAGGAATGATGAGGAGGATGGAAGGGGGTCTTGTTCCACCATTCGGAGGTTCTGTCTTCATTCTCTTGGGAGAGTGTTGAGACTTAGGAATACTGGCAGTAGTCGTTGATTGAGGGCTTGGGGGTGGCCAGTTGTAGCGGCATCCTGCACAATTGAGCCTAAGGTTGGGAGGAGAGTCATCCCCAAAACCATGTTGCGGTACGCTTAATTCATGCACAGGTAAGCTCAGGTAAGCACTCTTCATTGTTTAAATTTAATATTAATAAGTTAAATAGATGTTGATTTTGGGCCGTTACATATGGTATCAGAGCCTTTTGTGCTGTTACATTTTTTTTTTTTGCGGTCCTTGGAGTTTCCATGTATCTAACTTTCTTGTCGCTTCTTAGAATAGGTTCATTTTGATTAAAATCTTCATAATTACTCCATTTTCTCAAATTTGCATTGACGTAGCTGCTTAAAGTCAGTATATTAGAAATAAATGATGAAATTCTCTGCGTAGCTTTTATTCTGTATACAGTTTAATTTAGTGAGCGAAATTGACGCGGTTGGCGAAAATTAGACCATCTGAAGGTAAAGGTTAACCTGATTTGTCACGTCTTTTATGTATGTCTTGCTTAACTTCACAGATAAATCACGTCTTGGAATCCCTGTAGAATATGTGATTGTTAATGCGATTTTGGAAATTAAGGGTTCTGGGTAGTGTTTTGTCGCATCTGCTCTCTGTGGCTTTACTGCACTCTCGAGAGAATTTATTTACCCATTCATCTAAACAATCTTTACGAACAGTGATCTGTTATATCTCCAGTTTCGATCTAGTGTATGTTTTTGTCCTGTTCATGCTTTCAATGCTTTAATTATTTATTCTCTCTTCTCTATATATTTAAGGAAATGCTAGGTGATTGGGGCAAACTTCCAGGGTTTTAATGAGTTTCCATTAAAGGACGGGTTCTGTATGTTCTTTAACTTGTGCTTTGATTATGCAAATTCTTGCTGTACGTGCTGACTGATGATCAGGGCAGAGTAAAAATATTGTTTGCACTTTCATGGTTTTCTTTTTTGATGATTTTGATGCCAGTTTCCTTGCTGCTCAGTGCTAAGTAGTTCAATAGTCCTATTATCCCTAGTAATTCCCAAGTATGAGCAGTCCTTTCGACTTGCCCCTAGAACAAAATTCAGTCATTCTAGGGTAAGGGGAAACCACAGGATTTGAATGGACTACCTCGTGAGCTTTATCTAGCTCTTTTGTCCATGATTGGTAAATTATACTTTTGAATGTGTCAAGAGGCTTTGGCTATACGTGCTATGGGATATCCAGTCAATGCAGGGGGCATTAATTTAATTTCTAAAGTGACACATTAATTGGTTCGCAGCCTATCACTCATGTTAATTTTCCTTATAAGGCGGCCTATCACTCTTTTTTTTTTTTTTTTCAAAGGAATATGTCACTATTTTCACCATCTCTATGAGGTTATAGAAACTCCATCAGATATATATGTTGTGATGGAATATGTAAAGTTTGGGGAGCTCTTTGATTATATTGTCGAGAAAGGTCGATTGCATTAGATAAGAGATATATTGTTGGACAAGTTTGCTATAATTCTAACACATTATTGAAAGATAGCTTTATATTGGCACTTAAGGAGATTTGAAGGTCTTCTTGATTATGTTAGACATCTCCTAAGTTGAATGATCATTGGGATTTTCTTACTTGAATAAGAAGCATTGCTTGCATTTTCTATTATCACTATTATCTTGAGCACCTAGGCAAAGCATTTGTCATGTTTGGCATGTCTTGAAAAGTTAAGGGCATTGAGTATTCTTGTTACATTGCATAAAAGAATCATTGGCTAATTGTTGAAAGGATAAGCGCTCAAGTTATCATTTGACTTATGGTTCAGGTTTTAAGTGGGTATCTATTTTCTGAATTTTAAGTTAGTTCATTATTGTGGAGAGCATTCATCTCAGGGAAATTTTATCTTGTGGCTATCCTCCTATTCTTATAACTGAGATCGTCTCTTGAATATATTCTATGGCTTAGTTTTCTTCTGATGGAATTCCACTATCCAAATGTGTTGATGGATTCTCTTATAGTGAGTTTTGAAGAAGTTGGTTTTACTGGGATAAAGATGCTTCTTGATGTCAGACAATCAGGCTTTGACGGTATATCATTTGGAGTTATGGCTCGAGCAAAGCCCAATGAGGCGGTGGAAAAACAAATTTGGGCTGAGAAGAACTTTAGTAGCATATCCATGCTTTTTTTTTGGCTACTCAAATTTTAAATTGGTGGTTCATTCAGTCATTCTGATTAGTAGCTTTGTAAATTACGCTGTATTCATGAACCAACATCTCGTTCTGAACAAATACCTCCACATCTATATTTTATTCCGCTATTGTGCTCAGCATTTGATAATCCATTTACATCAGTGGGGTACACTCATTTCATTGTCTATTAATTCTGCGGATCTCGACAAGTTTACAAATCTTAGGCAGGCAATTTTACGCCTAATTGTATTGAAATTTAAAGGATTTGCAATGGTGTTGCCTTCGCAGGTGCGCTTGCAGGCAAACCATATAATTAATAAAATGATTATTCTTTTGTGTTGGGGAGGAATAACCTTCCCCATCATCCGATCCGGTTTTGGGTCAAGTGGCAGTGTCTCTTCTTTAGGGTGTGGAATAGTTTTATGCTTGATTCATAAATTTTTACTTCACCATTTATCATATTAATTTACTGTCATAAATTAACACATGACATGAAAATAGTAACTGAATGTGATTAAAAGGAAAATGTCATTTTTGGTGTTACTTTCCATAGGATTGATGGTAATCTTGTAATAGGAAAAAGATTCTTTAGTCACGAGACTCGAAGCACTTCTTCGACTTTGGGTGGGTATTGAACCACATCTCCGTGATTGATAGAATCTAAACCATTAGTACTCATTCTCTTGCGTTTAATGATCATTTGGAAGGTGAATTAGTGGATGGATTGGATCTGCTAGTGACTCACGTCATTGCAGTTTTCTTTAATTAGCTATCCAATTTGGTATCTAAGGGCAAATATATTCTTAGCAATAAGCTACAACAATCGGATTCTTGATAGCAGAATAATGTTAGCATACTTAAAGTCTGGTGCATTCATTAGTCCCTCATTACTTTCTCATGCAGATTCTTTGGTTCTTTTATTCACATTAATATCTTATTATATGACATACTTTTATGATTCACTAATTCATTGAAAAAGTATGTAATCGTCCATTATTGCAAAAACACAACTCTCTCAATATGATCTTCTAGTAAATTTAATTTTGCATCGCAACTGCCATTCAAATTACATGTATCTGCTCATTTACTACTCATATCATTTGTATATTGAACATCATCAAGCTATATGATGGTATGGTTAATGCATTAGATGCATGTGGAGATGTGATGATTCACAGGACTCCACAAATGGGCCCAGAGGGCTGGTTTATTTGATGATCTCATGCGAGCCCCATCCCGCACGGAGGGAGAATAAGTAAACACCAATATGGCTGGGGACAACTCATCAACACTACAAATCTAGTGGTCCTTTGTCTTGGTGTATAGATCTCGATGGATAGCTCTTGAAGAGCTATGGGAACATCGTTGAGAAGGCCGATGCCTGATGATTCCAACTTTGGCCGTGATGTCCAGGCTTGGTGCCTGATTTTTCCAGCTAGGTGCTGTTATTGGGATTGGGGATGCCGAAGTCGGTAAAGGGTGTAAAGGACTTCGTATGCCTCGGCTGTGCGCCTTACAGTAGGTTGTGGGAGGAGTGGCAGCCTGCGAGAGGCCCGTGGTCATTGAGTACCGGATCAGATGCCTGCCTTGGGGAAGATGAGGTCTGAGTCAGGCGCGAGCCTTGGGGCCATCCTTCGACTAGGATACAGACTAGGTTAGGCTTGTGCCTGGTGCCAAAAGTGGAAAAAGGACATAGATTCCTTGAGATTTCCCGGGGTGTTGGGAACTTTCGATGCCTGCTGGTTATACTAGTTCAGCAGAGGGTGTTGGCAACATGAAGTAAATAAATAATAAATAA
>APFE031218170.1:30112-40595 GCA_000404065.3 Pinus taeda
AGTAATAAAAATATAAATAACCAAAAATAACAAATAAAAATAAATAAAATTATCAAAATTTAGCATGCCGACACATGGAGGGTGGGCATGTGGCATGCAGACACATGGAGGTGTGCATGTGGTTTCCCATCCAATGTTTTTTCTATTTAAGGAATGATGAGGAGGATGGAAGGGGGTCTTGTTCCATCATTCGGAGGTTTTGTCTTCATTCTCTTGGGAGAGTGTTGAGAATTAGGAATACTAGCAGTAGTCGTTGATTGAGGGCTCGGGGGTGGCCAGTTGTAGCAGCATCCTGCACAATTGAGCCTAAGGTTGGGAGGAGAGTCGTCCCCAAAACCATGTTGCGTTAAGCTTACTTCATGCATAGGTAAGCTCAGGTAAGCACTCTTCATTGTTTAAATTTAATGTTAATAAGTTAAATAGATGTTGATTTTGGGCCGTTACACGATTACTTCGAGAAACGGACACAAGACTCTTGACTTATTTATTGACTCAAACTTGACTCAAACTGACTCAATTATGAAACCAAAATGACTGAAAAACTAACTCGACAAACTGAACCCAAAACTGAAATCTTTCTTCAGAATTATAGCCTTCACTTCGGGCCCTAGACTGAAGAAAAGATCACAGCACACTCTTGCAATGAAATTGAAATTAAAATGGTATATACAATGACAATGTAGACAGCAGAAACAACTCAGAAATGATACCTCTTGAGCAGCTGACCATTCACTGGCCCTCTAGGAGATTCTTCTCCGTTCATCTCCTTCAGAAGAAAAGCGTTCTGACCACGATATGCAGTGATTTTGAAAGGAGCTTTCCAGATATTTTCAAACTTACCGTGCTTGCCCTTTTCTTCATTCCTTGCATCCCATTTCAGCACCACTTCCTCCAATTAGAATTTGGTTGCCTTCATTTTTCTGTCATAGATTTTCTTAATCTTCTCCTGCAACTTGGATGTGTTTTGGAAGACCTCTTCTTTGGTTTGCTCCAAATGGACCATTTGATTTAGTCTTCGCTGCATAGGATCTTCTTCGTTGTCGGCCTCTTGAACAAGTTTGACTACCAGAGCTGCTAGAGAAGTAGGAAACACTGTATCAACTCCATAAACAAGCTCAAAGGGAGACATACCAATTGATTTCTTTTGGCTAGCCCGATCTGACCAAAGTGCATTGACCAACTTCTTATGCCAACTCTTCTTGTTAATTTCCAGCAGCTTCTTGATTACGTTGACCAAAGATTTATTAGAAGACTCCACCAAACCATTTCCTTGCGGATGATATGCAGTTGAGTGACCCAAAATGATTTTATACTTGTTACAAAACTCAATCATCCTCTTTGATATGAAAGCTAATGCGTTGTCAGTGATTAACGTATTCAGGCAACCAAATTGAGACAAGATGTTATTCTCAAGGAATGAAATAATTACCGCATCCGTAGCTTGTCTGCCGGGAATTTCCTCGATCCATTTCGTGAAATAATTTGTTGCCGTGAGAATCCATCGATGCTGACCGGAAGAAGCAGGATGAATTTCACCAATGAAATCCAACCCCCACTGCTGAAAAGGGCACTCACCTCAATGGGCTTAAATGGCAAAGGCTGTAATTTCTGCCTTCCTTCAAAAATCTAACATTTATGACAGCTCTTGACAACCTTATATACATCAGCAAACAATGTCAGCCAATAGCACCCTGCTCTTAGAATTTTATTTGTTGTTGTTTTCCAAAAAAGGTGACTGCCTTAATCTCCTTTGTGGAAATCCTCCATGACCTGCATTTGCTTCTTCTTCCACCAAACAATTCAACAGAATTCCACCGGGATCTTTCCAGTAAAGTGCAAGATTTAGAATGCAAAACTTTGCAGCCTTCAATTTGAGGGTTATACTTTTGTTTCTAGTCATACCGGGTGGTGGTGACAAATTATGCAACACATATATGATATCTGAATACCACGGGGAAAGAACAAACATTTCGGATACCTGAATTGACGAACCTTCCTCATTCTCATCGGACATAGCAGCGATCAGATTTATGTCTAAGGCGTGCATGTTTGATTCAGCCATTAACTTTGCCAATCCCTGTCCTTTAACAAGCTTGGTGGGCTTTATCTCCACATCGTACTCCAACAAAGCTGCAATCCACTTGCCACGTCTTCCTTCCGGATCGGTCTGCACTAAAACATCCTTGACAGCAGCATTGGGAACATAAGCCAAAGTATGAGAATGAAAAATATATACCCGAAAATCTTTCACTGCTTTGACAAGTGCAAGGGCTTACTTTTCAATAATGTTGTACTTCAAGGCTGCATCTCTTATGGTTCGGCTGAAAAAAGCAATTGGTCTTTCATACTCATCTCTTTTCTGCATTAGTACAACGGCCATTATGCACTTCGAAACAAAGCAAAAAAATATAAAATCTTGAGTGTAGTTCGGGCTGATTAGGACCAGAGCGGAAGAAAGAGATAATTTGACTAAGTTGAAATATTTTACAGCCTCTTACGTCCACTTCACTTGGCTGTCCTTCTTAAGCATTTTTGTAATCTCTCTTAGATGTTCAACAAGATTAGGAACAAAGTGGCGTAAAAAATTCATCTTACCATTAAAAGATTGAATCTCCTTCTTGTTTCAGGGCAGATCAATTTGCTGAATCACTTCTACATGTGTTGGATCAATACGAATGCCATGTTTTGATATAATGTGACCAAGTAGTTTGCCCTCATCCATTGCAAACAAGCTTTTCTTTGGATTCAGCGACACACCATATTTTATACACTTTTGAAAAAATATTTTCAAATGATACATGTGTTCTTCATCTGATTTATGAAACACGGTTAGATCATCAAGCTACACAACCAAAAATACATCCTTCTCATTTGCGAAAGCCAAGTCCATTTCCCGCTGAAATGTGGCACCGGCGTTCTTCAAACCGAAAGGCATTTTGGCGTAGTGAAAAGTTCCCCATGTAGTGGTGAACGTTGTCTTATCCCAATCATCTTCATGGACCAAAATTTTGTTATATCTAGAATAACTATCGAGTAGTTACATTCGATATGCTCCAACTACTCGCTGATGTAAATGATCCATTCTGGGCAATGGATAATTGTCCTTCAATGAAATTTTATTGAGATTCCTAAAATCAATGCACAAGCGAATCTCACCTGTCTTTTTTCGTACAGGCACCAAATTAGAGATTTGATTAGAAAATCGGATTGGAACAACGATTCTTGATTTGTACAACCTATTTATCTCCTTCTCAATTGATGGAAACAGTTTTGGATTTAGCCTTCTTAACTTTTGTATGAAAGGTTTTTTATTAGGCTTAATGGGAATAGTGTGCTGAATTATATTGGTATCATGTGTCTTCAAATCAGAATAATCCCAATCAAACACATCAGCAAAAGATGACAACAAACTGATATATTTGGCTTTTACCTTTTGTGGCAATGCTTTGGACAATTTTACCATTTTTGGATTTGCAGCTGTTCCAATATTGACCTCTTCAACACCCTTTTCTGTTGGTTGCAATGTTGGTTTGCGGGCAACGCCATCCTGATCAAAGAGTTCTTCTAAAGGTATCAAGCCTTTCAGAATGATTTTATCCTTTACCTACAACACTTCCATTTCATTTATCTGCACATCATCATGTTCTACATCAATTGAAGTATCCTTAAACTTACCTTTGTTTTGCAGAAAATCATCAATTTCCTCATCATCTTGGAAAACTTGCCAGAATCTCTGATTGTTCAGGACAGTCAGACGATGCTTGACATGGATTTCGAATTTATTGCCTGAGTTCATAGGAATCTTCAAACTACTTGTTGCCTTAGAAAGTGAATCAGCAATGCCATTTTGAATATGTTCCACACACGTCAAGGTATAATCTGAAAACAATTTCAAGATGTCTAGGACGGCATTTCGGTAAGCTTGCATCCAAGGATGTTTTGGTTGATACTCACCTTTAACTTGCTTAATCACCAATTCAGAGTCGCCATATACTACAATCCTCTTAGCATTCAACTTTCTTAGAATTTTTAGGCCAGCAATCAAAGCTTCATACTTAGCCTCATTGTTCAAACAATCAAAAGCTAGCTTGTAAGAACATACCCGTACATTACTAGGCACTTTGTTCGGAGTAGACAAAGGACTGTGTACCCAAATACCAATTCCAGCACCATCATTTCCCACTGCACCATTGAAATCCATGGTCCAAAAGCCCTCTTCATCTTCTTCTAAGTGCTGAAATGTTGTTGTCTCTGTTTTTCCTGCTTGTTGTCCATTATTTTCAGCTGATTGCTCAACGGTGACTTGTTGTTCTTGTCCTTCTTAACTTAAAACTTATCTGAAATTCTCTGCAATTTCTGGAATACTTTCTGCCTCTACCAACTGACTATCTATATCATTGAAACTATATGAATACAAAACAAAAGACTCAAAATCTGTATGTACATAATTGATTAGATGATTGATCGGTTTCTCCTTGCTTGTAATCATGTATTTCATTTTTTGTTCTCGGTACAATTTTATCATTTGGCCAAACACAGGAATCGTTGCATAGGAGAAATCTAGTTGTAATGTCCCTTTCAATTTTGATCCCCAAGACCTGGAAAGAAGCATACCAAACCTGGGAGGAATGTCTGCTACAACAATATCCATCAAAACATTCTTCGTTGGGATTTGATCCAGACTTAAAACCAAGTCTTTGATGAGCCCAATACATCTCACTCTACTAGAATCAAATGAAAAGAGATCATGGTATTTCCTAGTGATGTCCAGACCAAACTTCTCCATGATAGCCTTCGGCATAAGATTGTGGGAAACTCCGGAATCGAACATAGCATTATGCAACACAAAATCATGCACCCTCAAACTGACATAAAAATGTAGCACATCACTATCTGGAGACTCACCATTCAATTTTGGCCCAAAAACCAATTTGGGTTGATCATCTTTGACATTCACCATATCAAACATTGGATCAAAGTTCAAAATTTTAGAAACTTGTCCTCTATAACTGTTATTCCTCATTATTTCAATCAAAGGAATGGATACCTTCAATTTAGAAATTTCATTTTCCAAACTAAAAGTTGAAATTTTTTCTACCTCTTTGAATGGGGCCTCTTTCTTTTCCTTTTCCTTCGATGCAATTGGCTAATTTGATTTTTTTGTTGATGGAGATTTGCTGATATTAGGATCAGCTATCTCTTTCCCTTTCTTTTGTACACCAGGTGAATCATTCTTTGATGTTGAAGCTTATTTCCTCTTCTGAATTGTGTTAACAGGCACATCTCTATTTCTAAGTGAATATTGACACTAATGGGTGGACAAAGCATTCATATAACTTCTTTGGTACTCATCTGATTCTTCTTCCAAAACATTGTCGTTTGCTAGAATGAAATCCACATCTTTGTGTATTGCTGAACGTTCTGCGTACTCCTCTTCTTCAATAATATAAATTGGCATGTCATCTGGAGTAAATAAGTGGTTTTCCTCTCCAATGACATTTTCCTCCTCCTCTAACTCCGGACCAAGTACCATATTATGTTGTAAAGCTGGTTGTATAGGCTGTTGGGCTGTCTGATCATGGGCTCGCTGCTCTCTTTGTTTGATTCTATATTGTGGCTCATGCTGGCCATGGAAGTTAGGATTTTTAACTTGTGGCTATGGTTTATCAAGTTTCACCCTTTCAATCATCTACTCCACCTTCCAAAGTAATTGATCTATTGAATATGATTCTTATTTTATTGTGACTTTCTTTTCTGGTCTTGCTCTAGCCCTCTTGGCCAGTAGATTTGCCTCAACGCTAACCGCTATCTTCTGCATATCTTCCATTGTGGTAGGCTCTCTCTCTTTGAGTTGATAAGCCATGTCAGCATCAAAACCATCTGGAAACTTCATCATGGCTAGTCCCATGGGTGGCCTTAGATGATTAGGAATTGCTTTGTAGAGTGAATTGAATCTAATGCAATAATCTCGTATGGACTCAATGACATTCCGCTTGATATGTTCATATTCTTGAAGGATCTGAAGAGGATTTTTCTTGATTTCCCAATGATCTAAGAATTTTCTTTGTAGATCATCCAATGTAGCAATGCTAGTAGCGGGCAAGGCTTTGAACCATTTCCTAACTTCACCACTAAATGTTTGTGAAAACAATCTCATTGTTACATTTTCTGCATTGATCTCATGAAGGTACAAAAATCTTCCATTCAGTCCACATGTTGTTGAGTGGTAGTGCTATGAGGAGTGTCATCAAACAAAGGAATCTTACTCTGATAATCTGTGGGCATATCATCTAAAACTTGAGGTAGCACGAGAGGTGCAAAACGGGTAGCCATCACTCTTGGCAGATTCGGTCTTGGGGATGTTGGGGGAGTAGGTGTAGCTGATGTATGAGGTGTATGAGGAGGGGTGTGCGAAGGAGACGCAATTTTGGATGTAGAAGAAGAGCTTATTGTAGATCTTTTATATGAGACAATAAGCTGCACAGTGATCGTGGGAATGAAGTGCGGTTCTTTGGGAATCCTTGAGCTAGACGCAATTGCAGAAGGTCCAAGAGTTGCAAATGAAGTTTCTAAGAAATCAACGAGGTTTGAAGCCACAATCGAAGTTTGAAGTTGTGTCAAAATATAATCATCAATTAGCCGATTAGCCCTTTCAATTTCGAGATCTACAAGAAAATGAGATTGGGGACAATAGACTCAACAACGGTTTCAGATTTGGTTTCAAACGATTATATTTCGAATTGCTCATCAAAATCAAGCTCTTCAAGGTATTCAAAAAGTGCAGGACATGAATAAGATTTAAACAAGGGAATCACTAAGCTCTCTTTACGAAGAAGTCTTGGAATCAAATTGGGATTTTCGTAGACACGAGGCGGATCTAGATCGGGATTAGCTTTGGTATATCTCCTTGAAGCCAGTGTGGTATTTTCAAACAATCAAAAGGACATAAACAACTTTCTCAGCCTATCAAATCCTAAGCTTATCATCCACAGCTTAGAGTCATCAAATGTACTTGGTTTTTTCAATTTATATTTCCCGTTAATGAGACTAGACCGGAGTTTGACTGAAGTAGCGTTTATCTACTTGCGGTAATGCAAAGCAAAAACGTTTCAAAGGATACCTGGCTAATCTTCAGACTCCATCTATAGTTTCAAAATGAAGAATACTAACACACAATCAAATTACTTCCCTAGTGGATTCACCACTATATTAGATCCTATATTTGCCTCAGGCTGGAAAGGCAAGGTTCTAGATCCACATCAAACCACACTCAGCCTCGTAGCTAGCCCTACGAGGACAGGAGAGGGCTCTCTCTGGGTCAATCTCGTCAAAGGATAATCGATGGGGCTCGAGATGATTGAAATAACAACTTATTTTATGGTAGGTATGAAGTACAAGGGTTTGATTTGAGTTTTTGGGGGTCTGGAGTCGAAAAAAGGGAAAGGCAAATTTGGGTCCGGGGATGAGACACAGTTTTTGCAGCAAGGAAGGAAATAGTTTTGATGCTTTTAGAGTGAATAAATAGATGGATCAGACCGGTGAAAATCCAAGGAGGGTAAGAGGATCTCAAGATTCCTCCCCAAACATATGAAAACTTTGAAAATTAAACAAACTTCAAAGCAGAGCACAACAGTCCAGTGAATTCTACTTTAATCACTCATTTGTTTAATTTCAGAAGCAAAGAGAATGGAAAATGATACACATAAACATCAATTAACTTACAAGTACATAGATAAACACGCCATCAAAACATAGAGCCACATGGATCCCAACAAGTGCTGCAAAACCCTGGTCTTTCCTTTGCCAAAAATGCAGAGATAGAATGTACAATAGAGTGCTAAGCAATCCCAAGTGTCCAACCCTGAAAATGACTCAGCGGATACACGATATAGACCATCCTAACCCACTCCCATGCCTCTAGGGGTCGAGCTCATCATTATAGGGGATGTTTCAACCAATTCTAAACAAAGCACTAGAATCTAGGCAATCAAACAACTTGCCTCTATAAGGTAGAAAACTGATTCATTCATTAAATTTTCACTTGTTAATGAATGAATCCTCTAGAAAAAGTAAATATGTGCCAAAATAACATCATATTACTTCAATTACATCAAGATAGGTCAATAATTACATCACAAACCAAAACTAGTCAAACTGGCCGAATTTCTGAGCTGGAAGGTGAAATATTGGGCAAGAATCCTCTATGTGTCGCGCCACATTGAGGCTGAATTTGAGGCACTTTCTGAAGTCCAAATTGAGCCCAAGATAGCTTATTGGAAAGCCCTACCTATCTAATTTCCAACCCAGGTGTAATTTTTCAATTTCGTGTCTATTTGCCTCTCCAAAAGTCAAATCTCCCACGACTGCTTCCTGTGTGTCAAAATAGTGGCAGTGAGGTCATTTTTTGAGTGTTTTTGACCTCTTGGGGACTCAAAAATTGCTCAAACGTCTTCGCCATGCACTAGGAGTCATGATTTTTCATGCCAAATCCAAAAATATAAAGTCTTTTCCATTTTGAGCTCCCTAGCAAAAGCGTGCGCCACGTGGCGTGGCGCATAGGGAGAAAACTCTGTTTTTTAGTGCCAAAATTTGTCAAAATACCAAAAATGCCCCAAATTTCTTGAAATTTGGGCTCGAGCTTCTCCATCAAGTTTCATGCTGGGCTAAAGAGGCTTTGACCAATATCCAAAGGTGTTCATGCTCCTTTTGCCTCTTTTGCTTCTTTATTGCCTTCTTTAATTTTTCCTTCAGATTTCTTATTCGTGCCTTGGAACTCATATTGTGTGCCCTGTAATGGAAAACCATGTGCCTCAACAATGCTTTGTCCCTATCGACCTTTTCCAGCAGTCCCTCCAGGTGAATGTTGATTCTCTCAAGCAAGACTCTTGATCATCATTAATCACTTGCTCCAATGTAGTGAACTCAATCCTTCTCCTTTGGGCAGCTTGGCGATTCTTGTGGATGTTTCATAACTCCATTATTTCATGTTGATATTCAAGTTGTTTGTTCCTCTGCTCCAAGTATTTGATAATCCACTTAGCCCTCTCCAAATTGAGAGACAAGGCTTTGATCCCTGTCTGCTACTCTTGGATGATCTCTCTAATTTTAGCACTTTCTGGGCCCATATCTGTATCATCATCATGAATGAGAATGAAGTCAGTCTCTCGTTCACCTGAGGCCCCTCGTCATGCATTGGCCTCTTGCCTCGATCCTATACCTATGGTTCTGATGTTGGATGAGAGTCCCCTTCCACCCCAGGTGGAGATAACACTTGCTTTGCAGCTGCAAATAACTGCCTCGTGCCCTTCTGATATGTAATGAAGACCAGTATAGTAGCAGTGTGTGGATCATGGCCTTCTTGCTAATGAGAAGGTCCACCAGTCTCATGCCTGACCTCTGAAGGTCCCTGTGAAGCTCTGAAAATTTCACGAGAGATGAAATCATCCCAAGTGATGCTCTGTAATCCAAGCTGATGAACCACCAAAATATTGATGAGAGCAAAATGGAAAATACTGTTGAACTGTTGCTCAGGGGTCTTGTGTTGCACAAGGGCGGTCATCCTCTCTATGTTTTGGCATACAAAATATGGAATGTTCATCATCCGTACCCAGGTGAAATGCATGAGCAACCAGATGTGATAAGCATATAGTCGGGAGAAGCGACGTTCACAACTAAAATACTTCATGATTAATTTCATTAATGGAGCATATTCATCTTTGAGATATCGGAAAGGGAAGACTCCCTTTAGCTGCCTCAACAAACTGGGTTTAATATATGGATCATAATGTTGCTGGTCAATCTTCTGCCTCTTGTTCCATGGTTCTCCAATGTTAGGTACGCTGGTGGCCAATGAGATAGAATCTGGTGTAAGTGTGAAAGTAACACCAGCCAAAGTAACTCGATCACCATGTAAATGTAATACAAATAAGCGATCCAACTCCTGATGGACTTGAACAATAGCAACCTTTTCACAAAATTCATAACATGACTGAAACTGGAAACAAGAGACAGCAAGAGGGCATGCCTGCAATTCTGTAAGGGTGGTCGGTTCTTCTCTAACACGTCTGCCACCTTTATGAGGCCTCTAGGGTGCAAGTTGCTCCACGGGTGATTCACTTTGGGTCTCCACCTCATAGTCGGATGAATGATCAAATGACATAATTACTTCTAGGTAAACTGCCTTGGAGAAATGAATGTTGGTGATAAAACTGTGTTGGACTGCTCTTTTGTGATGTGGTTGAAAACTGCCACCAAGGGGAAAAATGCAACAAGGGACTGTTAGGAAGGGGAAAATAGTAAGGGAGGATTAGGGAATATTAGGATAAATTTTATTAGGGAAACGTAGGAGGGTTTGAGGGATTTTATGTATGGGGTTAGGAGATTTTTTGTAAGGGCTAGGGTTTTGGGGTTTGGGATTTGGAAATTGAATTTGGGAAAGAGATTGTAGGAGAGGGAATTGATGAGCTTTGGGGGGGGGGGGGGG